>JAWNPD010000118.1:0-10704 GCA_035045305.1 Drosophila maculinotata | reverse complement strand
GGCCTCGATATTGAAAATCGGCTGAGATTTGGCAAAGTTGCGGCAATTAGAAGTCTGGGGATGGCATTTTTAAAATTGGTGAGGGTTCCCCCTTATGCTTTTTCGCAAAAAATACACAATTTTTTTTTTCAAAAATTAATAAACTTGAGATGTAGAATTAAACTAGATGCTAAATTATGATCAAACTGGCCTCGATATTGACAATCGGTTTAGATTTGACAAAGTTGTGGCAATTCGAAGTCTGGGAATGTCATTTGAAAATTCGGTAAGGGTTCCCCCTTATGCTTTTTTCGCCAAAAAAAAAACATTTTTTTTTTCAAAAATGTATAAACTTGAGATGTAGGATTAAAACTAGATGCCAA
This sequence comes from Drosophila maculinotata, assembly GCA_035045305.1. NCBI lineage: Eukaryota > Metazoa > Arthropoda > Insecta > Diptera > Drosophilidae > Drosophila > Drosophila maculinotata. Next base: position 10,342 of record JAWNPD010000118.1, on the reverse strand, counting down.
AGTAATTTCAAAATTGGTAAGGGTTCCCCTCTATGATTTTTTCTGCAAAAAATACACAATTATTTTTTTAAAAAATTAATAAACTTGAGAATGTAGAATTAAACTAGATGCTAAATTATGATCAAAATGGCCTCGATATTGACAATCGGTTTAGATTTGACAAAGTTGTGGCAAATTCCAAGTCTGGGAATGTCATTTGAAAATTGGTAAGGGTTCCCCCTTTATGCTTTTTTCGCCATAAAAAAAAACATTTTTTTTTCAAAAAATGTATAAACTTGAGATGTAGAATTAAACTAGATGCCAAATTATGATCAAAATGGCCTCGATATTATTGAAAATCGGCTGAGATTTGGCAAAGTTGCGGCAATTAGAAGTCACGGGGATGGCATTTCAAAATTTGTAAGGGTTCCCCTTATGATTTTTTCGCAAAAAATACACAATTATTTATTTGCAAAAAATTAATAAACTTGAGATGTAGAATTAAACTAGATGCCAAATTATGATCAAAATGGCTTCGATATTGAAAATCGGCTTAGATTTGGCAAAGTTGTGGCAATTCGAAGTCTGGGACTAATAAAATTTCAAAATTTGTAAGGGTTCCCCCTTATGATTTTTTCGCCAAAAAATACACAATTATTTTTTTGCAAAAATTAATAAACTTGAGATGTACAATTAAACTAGATGCCAAATTATGATCAAAATGGCTTCGATCAGTTGAAAAATCGGCTGAGATTTGGCAAAGTGCCGGAAATTAGAAGTCTGGGGATGGCATTTCAAAATTGGTGAGGGTTCCCCTCATGTATTTTTCGCAAAAAATACACAATTTTTTTTTTCAAAAATTAATAAACTTGAGATGTGGTGAATTAAACTAGATGCAAAAATTATGATCAAAATGGCCTCGATATTGACAATTGGTTTAGATTTGACAAAGTTGTGGCAATTCGAAGTTCTGGGAATGTCATTTGAAAATTGGTAGGGGTTCCCCCTTATGCTTTTTTCGCTAAAAAAAAAAAAAATATTTTTTTTCAAAAATGTATAAACTTGAGATGTAGGATTAAACTAGATGCCACCTCTTTATTAAGTAATTTCAAAATTGGTAAGGGTTCCCCCTTATGATTTTTTCGCAAAAAATACACAATTATTTTTTCCAAAAAATTAATAAACTTGAAATGTAGAATTAAACTAGATGCCAAATTATGATCAAAATGGCTTCGATATTGAAAATCGGCTTAGATTTGGCAAAGTTGTGGCAATTCGAAGTCTGGGATTGTAATTTCAAAATTTGTAAGTGTTCCCCTTTATGATTTTTTCGCAAAAAATACACAATTATTTTTTTGCAAAAATTAATAAACTTGAGATGTAGAATTAAACTAGGTGCAAAATTATGATCAAAAATAGCTTCGATATTGAAAATCGGCTCAGATTTGGCAAAGTTGCGGCAATTCGAAGTCTGGGGATGGCATTTCAAAATTGGTGAGGGTTCCCCCTTATGCTTTTTTTCGCAAAAAATACACAATTATTTTTTTTCAAAAATGAATAAACTTGAGATGTAGAATTAAACTAGATGCCAAATTATGATCAAAAACGGCTTCGATATTGACAATCGGTTTAGATTTGACAAAGTTGTGGCAATTCGAAGTCTGGGAATGTCATTTCGAAAATTGGTAAGGGGTTCCCCTTTATGCTTTTTTCGCCAAAAAAAAAAAAATTTTTTTTTTCAAAAATGTATAAACTTGAGATGTAGAATTAAACTAGATGCCAAAATTATGATCAAAATGGCTTCGATATTGAAAATCGGCTTAGATTTGGCAAAGTTGTGGCAATTCGAAGTCTGGGAATGTAATTTCAAAATTGGTAAGGGTTCCCCCTTGTGATTTTTTCGCGCAAAAAAAAAACACAATTTTATTTTTTTGCAAAAAATTAATAAACTTGAGATGTAGAATTAAACTAGATGCCAAATTATGATCAAAATGGCTTCGATATTGAAAATTCCGGCTTAGATTTGGCAAAGTTGTGGCAATTCGAAGTCTGGGGATGTTATATTCAAAACTGGTAAGGGTTCCCACATACGCTTTCCCATATGCACACAATTTTTTCAAATCAAAATTTTTTCCCCTTATGATTTTTTCGTAAAAATTACACAATTATTTTTTTGCAAAAATTAATAAACTTGAGATGTAGAATTAAACTAGATGCCAAATTATGATCAAAATGGCTTCGATATTGAAAATCGGCTTAGATTTGGCAAAGTTGCGGCAATTAGAAGTCTGGGGATGGCATTTCAAAATTGGTGAGGGTTCCCCTTATGCTTTTTTCGTAAAAAATACACAATTTTTTTTCAAAAATTAATAAACTTGAGATGTAGAATTAAACTAAATGCCAAATTATGATCAAAATGGCCTCGATATTGACAATCGGCTGAGATTTGGCAAAGTTGAACGGCAATTCGAAGTCTGGGGATGGCATTTGCAAATTGGTGAGGGTTCCCCCATATGCTTTTGTCGCCAAAGAAAAAACAAATTTTTTTTTCAAAAAAGTATAAACTTGAGATGAGAATAAACTAAGCAAATAATCAAAAGGCCTCGATATTGACAATCGGCTTAGATTTGGCAAAGTTGGCGGCTATTCGAAGTGTCGGATTGTCATTTCAGAATTTGTAAGGGTTCCCCCTTATGGGCCTTTCAGCCAAAAATACAAAATATATTTTTTTTCAAAAAATGAATAAACTTGAGATGTAGGATTAAACTAGATGCCAAATTATGATCAAAATGGCTTCGATATTGAAAATCGGCTTAGATTTGGCAAAGTTGTGGCAATTCGAAGTCTGGGAATGTAATTTCAAAATTTGTAAGGGTTCCCCCTTATGATTTTTTCATAAAAAATACACAATTATTTTTGCAAAAATTAATAAACTTGAGATGTAGAATTAAACTAGATGCCAAATTATGATCAAAAGGCTTCGATATTGAAAATCGGCTGAGATTTGGCAAAGTTGTGGCAATTCGAAGTCTGGGAATGGCATTTGAAAATTGGTGAGGGTTCCCCCTTATGCTTTTTTCGCCAAAAAAAAAAACATTTTTTTTTTCAAAAATGAATAAACTTGAGATGTAGAATTAAACTAGATGCCAAATTATGATCAAAATGGCCTCGATATTGAAAATCGGTTTAGATTTGACAAAGTTGTGGCAATTCGAAGTCTGGGAATGTCATTTGAAAATTGGTAAGGGTTCCCCTTTATGCTTTTTTTCGCCAAAAAAAAAAACATTTTTTTTTCAAAAATGTATAAACTTGAGATGTAGAATTAAACTAGATGCCAAATTATGATCAAAATGGCTTCGATATTGAAAATCGGCTTAGATTTGGCAAAGTTGCGGCAATTCGAAGTCTGGGAATGGAATTTCAAAATTGGTAAGGGTTCCCCCTTATGATTTTTTCGCAAAAAATACACAATTATTTTTTTACAAAAATTAATAAACTTGAGATGTAGAATTAAACTAGATGCCAAATTATGATCAAAATGGCCTCGATATTGAAAATCGGTTTAGATTTGACAAAGTTGTGGCAATTCGAAGTCTGGGAATGTCATTTGAAAATTGGTAAGGGTTCCCCCTTATGCTTTTTTCGCCAAAAAAAAAATATTTTTTTTTCAAAAATGTATAAACTTGAGATGTAGGATTAAACTAGATGCCAAATTATGATCAAAATGGCTTCGATATTGAAAATCGGCTTAGATTTGGCAAAGTTGTGGCAATTCGAAGTCTGGGAATGTAATTTCAAAATTTGTAAGGGTTCCCCCTTATGATTTTTTCGCAAAAAATACACAATTATTTTTTTGCAAAAATTAATAAACTTGAGATGTAGAATTAAACTAGATGCCAAATTATGATCAGAATGGCTTCGATATTGACAATCGGTTTAGATTTGACAAAGTTGCGGCAATTCGAAGTCTGGGATTGTAATTTCAAAATTTGTAAGGGTTCCCCCTTATGATTTTTTCGCAAAAAAATACACAATTATTTATTTGCAAAAATTAATAAACTTGAGATTTAGAACTAAACTAGATGCTAAATTATGATCAAAATGGCCTCGATATTGACAATCGGTTTAGATTTGACAAAGTTGTGGCAATTCGAAGTCTGGGAATGTCATTTGAAAATTGGTAAGGGTTCCCCCTAATGCTTTTTCGCCAAAAAAAAATTTTTTTTTTCAAAAATGTATAAACTTGTGATGTAGAATTAAACTAGATGCCAAATTATGATCAAAATGGCTTCGATATTGAAAATCGGCTTAGATTTGGCAAAGTTGCGGCAATTCGAAGTCTGGGGATGGAATTTCAAAATTGGTGAGGGTTCCCCCTTATGATTTTTTCGCAAAAAAAACACAATTATTTTTTAAAAAATTAATAAACTTGAGATGTAGAATTAAACTAGATGCCAAATTATGATCAAAATGGCTTCGAAATTGACAATCGGCTTAGATTTGACAAAGTTGTGGCAATTCGAAGTCTGGGATTGTAATTTCAAAATTGGTAAGGGTTCCCCCTTATGATTTTTTTGCCAAATAAAAAATACGCATTATTTTTTTTCAAAAATGAATAAACTTGAGATGTAGAATTAAACTAGATGCCAAATTATGATCAAAATGGCTTCGATATTGAAAATCGGCTCAGATTTGGCAAAGTTGCGACGATTAGAGAGTCTGGGGATGGCATTTCAAATTGGTGAGGGTTCCCCCTTATACTTTTTCGCAAAAAATACACAAGTATTTTTTTTCAAAAATTAATAAACTTGAGATGTAGAATTAAACTAGATGCCAAATTATGATCAGAACGGCTTCGATATTGACAATCGGTTTAGATTTGACAAAGTTGTGGCAATTCGAAGTTTAGGAATGTCATTTAGAAAATTGAAATTTAGGGTTCCCCGTATGCTTTTTTCGCCAAAAAAAAAAAAACATTTTTTTTCAAAAATGTACAAACGGGAGATGTAGGATTAAACTAGATGCCAAATTATGATCAAAATGGCTTCGATATTAAAAAATCGGCTTAGATTTGGCAAAAGTTGTGGCAATACGAAGTCTGGGAATGTAATTTCAAAATTTGTGAGGAACCCCCTTGTAGTTTTTTTCCCATAAAAACATAATTATTTTTACCAAAAATTAATAAACTTGAGATGTAGAATTAAACTAGATGCTAAAATTATGATCAAAATGGCTTCGAGTATTGAAAATCGGCTGAGATTTGACAAAGTTGCAAAACAATTCGAAGTCTGGGGATAACATTTCAAAATTGGTGAGGTTCCACATTATGCTTTTTCCGCAAAAAATACACAATTTTTTTTTCAAAAATTAATAAAATTGAGATATAGAATTAAACTAGATGCCAAATTATGATCAAAATAACATCGATATTGACAATCGGTTTAGATTTGATAAAGTTAAAGCAATTCGAAGTCTAGAAATGTCATTTGAAAATTGGTAAGGGTTCCCCCTTATGCTTTTTTCGCCAAATAAAAAGATATTTTTTTTTTCAAAAATGTATAAACTTGAGATGTAGGATTAAACTAGATGCCAAATTATGATCAAAATGGCTTCGATATTGAAAATCGGCTTAGATTTGGCAAAAGTTGTGGCAATTCGAAGTCTGGGAATGTAATTTCAAAATTGGTAAGTTTTTACTTTTGTGAGTTTTTCACGCAAAAAATACACAATTATTTGTTTTTAAAAAATTAATAAACTTGAAATGTAGGAATTAAACTAGATGCCAAATTGTAATTAGTAAAAAACTCCGATATTGAAAATCGGCTTAGATTTGGCAAAGTTGTAGTAATTCGAAGTCTGGGATTATAATTTCAAAATTTGTAAGGGTTTGCCAGACGATTTTTTCGCAAAAAATACACAATTATTTTTTTGCAAAAATTAATAAACTTAAGATGTAGAATTAAACTAGATGCCAAATTGTAGTCAAAATAGCTTCGATATTGAAAATCGCATCAGATTTGGCAAAGTTGCGGCAATTAGAAGTCTGGGGATGGCATTTCAAAATTGGTGAGGGAGAAAAATTATGCTTTTTTTCATAAAAAATACACATATTTTTTTTCAAAAATCTAATAAACTTGAGATGTAAAATTAAACTAAGATGCCAAATTATGATCAGAACGGCTTCGATAACGACAGCAATCGGTTTAGATTTGACAAAGTTGTGGCAATTCGAAGTCTGGGAATGTCATTTGGAAAATTAGTGAGAATTCCCCCTTATGCTTTTTTCGCCAAAAAAAAAAACATTTTTTTTTTCAAAAAATGTATTAACTTGAGATGAAGAATTAAACTAGATGTTAAATTATGATCAAAATATGGCTTCGATATTGAAAATCGGCTTAGATTTGGCAAAGTTGTGGCAATTCGAAGTCTAGAGATATAATTTCAAAATTTATGAGGATTCCCACTTATGCTTTTTTCGCCAAATAAAAAATATTTTTTTTTTCAAAAATGTATAAACTTGAGATGTAGAATTTAGCTAGATGCCGGAATATGATCAAAATGGCTTCGATATTGAAAATCAGCTTAGATTTGGCAAAGTTGTGTCAATTCGAAGTCGGGGATTGTAATTTCCCCCCCCCCCCCCCCCCCCCCCCCCCCAAAATTGGTAGCGATTTATAGCTTATGATTTTTTCGCAAAAAATACACAATTATTTTTTTGCAAAATTAAATAAACTTGAGATGTAGAATTAAACTAGATGCCAAATTATGATCAAAATGGCTTCGATATTTGAAATCGGCTTAGATTTGGCAAAGTTGCAGCAATTAGAAGTCTGGGATTGTAATTTCAAAATTTATCAAAAGGTTCCCCCTTATGGTTTTTTTTCAAAAAATACACAATTATTTTTTTTGCGGATGTGCTTAAACTTGAAATGTAGAATTAAACTAGATGCCAAATTATGATCAAAATGGCTTCGATATTGAAAATCGGCTTAGATTTAGCAAAGTTGTGGCAATTCGAAGTCTGGGATTGTAATTTCAAAGTCCGTAAAGGTTCCACCTTATGATTTTTTCGCAAAAAAAATACACAATTATTTGTTTGCAAAAATTAATAAACTTGAGATGTAGAATTAAACTAGATGCCAAATTATGATCAAAATGGCTTCGATATTGAAAATCGGCGTAGATTTGGCAAAGTTGCGGCAATTAGAAGTCTAGGAGTGGGATTTTAAAATTGGTGAGAATTAAATATATATGACTTTTTTCATAAAAAATACACAGGTATTTTTTTGCAAAAATTAATAAGCCAGAGATGTAGAATTAAACTAGATGCCAAATTATGATCAGAACGGCTTCGATATTGACAATCAGTTTTAGATTTGACAAAGTTGTGAAAATTCGAAGTTTGGAAATAATCATTTGAAAATTAGTAAAGGGTTCCCCCTTATGCTTTTTTCATAAAAAAAAAACATTTTTTTTCCAAAATGTATAAACTTGAGATGTAGAGTTAAAACTAGATGCCAAATTATGATCAAAATGGCTTCGATATTAAAAAATCGGCAGAGCGTTTTGTAGAAGTTGTGGCAATGCAGAGTCTGGGGATGTAATTTCAAAATTGGTGAGGGCTCCCCCCTTATGCCATTTTTCGCAAAAAATACACAATTATTTTTTCAAAAATTAATAATCTTGAGATTTAGAATTAGATTACATTCTAGACTTATGTTCAAAATGAGCCTCGATTTACCATTGGCTTAGATTTGACAAAGTTGTGGCAATTCGAAGTTTGGGAATAGTCATTTAAAATTGGTGTGTTCCCCCTAATGCATTTTTTTTCACAATAAAAAATATTTTTTTTTGCGAAAAAGCGCAAACTTGAGATGTAGGATTAAACCAGATGCCAAATTATGATCAAAATGGCTTCGAAATTGAAATTCGCCACAGCTTTGTCAAATACCATTGTCGAAAATATCGAAGGTCTGGGAATCATAATTTCAAAATTGGTAAGGGTTCTACAGTATGATTTTTTTGCAAAAAAAACATATGTGTATATTTGCAAAAAAGAATGTCACCAAACTTGAAATATAGAATTACAACTCGAATGCTCAAATTATGCCCGAAATGGCTTCGCATATTCAAAATCGGCTTAGACTTGGCATAGTTGTGGCAATTCGAAGTCTCAGTGTATGTAATTTTTGCAAAAATAATTTTATTTGCACTAAGGGTTCCCCCTTATGATTTTTTCGCAAAAAATACACAATTGTTTATTTGCAAAAATTAATAAACTTGAGATGTAGAATTAAACTAGATGCCAAATTATGATCAAAATGGCTTCGATATTGAAAATCGGCTTAGATTTGGCAAAGTTGCGGCAACTGGAAGTCTGGGAATGGCATTTGAAAATTGGTGAGGGTTCCCCCTTATGCTTTTTTCGCAAAATACACATATTTTTTTTTTCAAAAATGAATAAACTTGAGATGCAGAATTAAACTAGATGCCAAATTATGATCAGAACGACTTCGATATTGAAAATCGGTTTGATTTGACAAGTTGTGGCAATTCGAAGTTTGGGAATGTAATTTGAAAATTGGTGGGAGTTTCCGAAATGATTTTCGTAAAGAAAGTGCATAATTGTATATTTGCAAAAATTAATAAACCAGAGGGGATGTTAGAATTCAAACTAGATGCCAAATTATGATCAAAAAGACAACGATATTGAAAATCGGCTTAGATTGTGCAAGTTTGTGGCAATTCGAAGTCTGGGAATGTAATTTCAAAATTTGTATGGGTTCCCCCTTATGATTTTTTTGCAAAAAATACACAATTGTTTTTTTGCAAAAATTAATAAACTTGAGATGTAGAATTAAACTAGATGCCAAAGTACTGATCAAAATGGCTTCGATATTGAAAATCGGCTGAGATTTGGCAAAGTTCTCGGCAGTTCCAAGTCTGGGGATGGCATTTCAAAATTGGTGAGGGTTCCCCCTTATGCTTTTTTCGCAAAAAAAATACACAAATTTTTTTAAAAATTAATAAACTTGAGATGTAGAATTAAACTAGATGCCAAATTATGATCAAAATGGCCTCGAAAATGACAATCGGTTTAGATTTGATAAAGTTGTGGCAATTCGAAGTCTGGGAATGTCATTTGAAAATTGAAGTGAGGGTTCCCCCTTATGCTTTTTTCGCCAAATAAAAAATATTTTTTTTTTCAAAAAATGTATAAACTTGAGATGTAGGATTAAACTAGATGCCAAATTATGATCAAAATGGCTTCGATATTGAAAATCGGCTTAGATTTGGCAAAGTTGTGGCAATTCGAAGTCTGGGAATGTAATTTCAAAATTGGTAAGGGGTTCCCCCTTATGATTTTTTTTGCAAAAAATACACAATTATTTTTTTAAAAATTAATAAACTTGAAATGTAGAATTAAACTAGATGCCAAATTATGATCACGAAATGGCTTCGATATTGAAAATCGGCTTAGATTTGGCAAAGTTGTGGCAATTCGAAGTCTGGGATTGTAATTTCAAAATTTGTAAGTGTTCCCCCTTATTGATTTTTTCGCAAAAGGTACACAGTTTTTTTTTGCAAAAATTAATAAACTTGAGATGTAGAATTAAACTAGATGCCAAATTATGATCAAAATGGCTTCGATATTGAAAATCGCATCAGATTTGGCAAAGTTGCAGCAATTAGAAGTCTGGGGATAGCATTTCAAAATTGGTGAGGCTTCCCCATAATGCTTTTTTTCGCAAAAAATACACGAATTTTTTTTTCAAAAATTAATAAACTTGAGATGTAGAATTAAACTAGATGCTAAATTGTAGTCAAAATGGCCTCGATATTGACAATCGGTTTAGATTTGACAAAGTTGTGGCAATTCGAAGTCTGGGAATGTCATTTGAAAATTGGTAAGGGTTCCCCCTTATGCTTTTTTCGAGAAAAAAAAAACATTTTTTTTTTTAAAAATGTATAAACTTGAGATGTAGAATTAAACTAGATGCCAAATTATGATCAAAATGGCTTCGATATTGAAAATCGGCTTAGATTTGGCAAAGTTGCGGCAATTCGAAGTCTGGGGATGGCATTTCAAAATTGGTGAGGGTTCCCCCTTATGATTTTTGCAAAAAATACACAATTTTTTTTTCAAAAATTAATAAACTTTGAGATGTAGAATTAAACTAGATGCCAAATTATGATCAAAATGGCTTCGATATTGACAATCGGCTTAGATTTGACAAAGTTGTGGCAATTCGAAGTTTGGGAATGTCATTTGAAAATTGGTAAGGGTTCCCCTTATGCTTTTTTCGCCAAAAAAAAAAAACATTTTTTTTTTCAAAAATGTATAAACTTGAGATGTAGGATT
>JAWNPD010000117.1:0-46593 GCA_035045305.1 Drosophila maculinotata | reverse complement strand
TCTTATTTTTTTTGTTAATGCTGAAAATATTACATGGTCATCTTTGAATGCTCATAACTCGGGTATTTGATGTCGGATCATGGTCATTTTTAGCAAAAAATGAAATTTGCTGGCATGGCCATTTTTAAATGGCAATCTATAATTCTGATCTTAACGAGTCTAAAAAGGTATACCACTCAAAGATTGGACTTATTTTGGCCGAGATATGCAAGTTATGAAGCTCCAAAAATCGTATTTTTTTGTTAATGCTGAAAATATTACATGGTCATCTTTGAATGCTCATAACTCGGGTATTTGATGTCGGATCATGGTCATTTTTGTCAAAAAATGAAATTTGCTGGCATGGCCGTTTTTAAATGGCAATCTATAATTCTGATCTTAACGAGTCTAAAAAGGTATACCACTCAAAGATCGGACTTATTTTGGCCGAGATATGCAAGTTATGAAGCTCCAAAAATCTTATTTTTTTGTTAATGCTGAAAATATTACATGGTCATCTTTGAATGCTCATAACTCGGGTATTTGATGTCGGATCATGGTCATTTTTAGCAAAAAATTAAATTTGCTGGCATGGCCATTTTTAAATGGCAATCTATAATTCTGATCTTAACGAGTCTAAAAAGGTATACCACTCAAAGATCGGACTTATTTTGGCCGAGATATGCAAGTTATGAAGCTCCAAAAATCTTATTTTTTTGTTAATGCTGAAAATATTACATGGTCATCTTTGAATGCTCATAACTCGGGTATTTGATGTCGGATCATGGTCATTTTTGGCAAAAATTGAAATTTGCTGGCATGGCCATTTTTAAATGGCAATCTATAATTCTGATCTTAACGAGTCTAAAAAGGTATACCACTCAAAGATCGGACTTATTTTGGCCGAGATATGCAAGTTATGAAGCTCCAAAAATCTTATTTTTTTGTTAATGCTGAAAATATTACATGGTCATCTTTGAATGCTCATAACTCGGGTATTTGATGTCGGATCATGGTCATTTTTGGCAAAAAATGAAATTTGCTGGCATGGCCATTTTTAAATGGCAATCTATAATTCTGATCTTAACGAGTCTAAAAAGGTATACCACTCAAAGATCGGACTTATTTTGGCCGAGATATGCAAGTTATGAAGCTCCAAAACCTTTTTTTTGTTAATGCTGAAAATATTACATGGTCATCTTTGAATGCTCATAACTCGGGTATTTGATGTCGGATCATGGTCATTTTTGGCAAAAAATAAAATTTGCTGGCATGGCCATTTTTAAATGGCAATCTATAATTCTGATCTTAACGAGTCTAAAAAGGTATACCACTCAAAGATCGGACTTATTTTGGCCGAGATATGCAAGTTATGAAGCTCCAAAAATCTTATTTTTTTGTTAATGCTGAAAATATTACATGGTCATCTTTGAATGCTCATAACTCGGGTATTTGATGTCGGATCATGGTCATTTTTGGCAAAAAATGAAATTTGCTGGCATGGCCATTTTTAAATGGCAATCTATAATTCTGATCTTAACGAGTCTAAAAAGGTATACCACTCAAAGATCGGACTTATTTTGGCCGAGATATGCAAGTTATGAAGCTCCAAAAATCTTATTTTTTTGTTAATGCTGAAAATATTACATGGTCATCTTTGAATGCTCATAACTCGGGTATTTGATGTCGGATCATGGTCATTTTTGGCAAAAAATTAAATTTGCTGGCATGGCCATTTTTAAATGGCAATCTATAATTCTGATCTTAACGAGTCTAAAAAGGTATACCACTCAAAGATCGGACTTATTTTGGCCGAGATATGCAAGTTATGAAGCTCCAAAAATCTTATTTTTTTGTTAATGCTGAAAATATTACATGGTCATCTTTGAATGCTCATAACTCGGGTATTTGATGTCGGATCATGGTCATTTTTGGCAAAAAATGAAATTTGCTGGCATGGCCATTTTTAAATGGCAATCTATAATTCTGATCTTAACGAGTCTAAAAAGGTATACCACTCAAAGATCGGACTTATTTTGGCCGAGATATGCAAGTTATGAAGCTCCAAAAATCTTATTTTTTTGTTAATGCTGAAAATATTACATGGTCATCTTTGAATGCTCATAACTCGGGTATTTGATGTCGGATCATGGTCATTTTTGGCAAAAAATGAAATTTGCTGGCATGGCCATTTTTAAATGGCAATCTATAATTCTGATCTTAACGAGTCTAAAAAGGTATACCACTCAAAGATCGGACTTATTTTGGCCGAGATATGCAAGTTATGAAGCTCCAAAAATCTTATTTTTTGTTAATGCTGAAAATATTACATGGTCATCTTTGAATGCTCATAACTCGGGTATTTGATGTCGGATCATGGTCATTTTTGGCAAAAAATGAAATTTGCTGGCATGGCCATTTTTAAATGGCAATCTATAATTCTGATCTTAACGAGTCTAAAAAGGTATACCACTCAAAGATCGGACTTATTTTGGCCGAGATATGCAAGTTATGAAGCTCCAAAAATCTTATTTTTTTGTTAATGCTGAAAATATTACATGGTCATCTTTGAATGCTCATAACTCGGGTATTTGATGTCGGATCATGGTCATTTTTGGCAAAAAATGAAATTTGCTGGCATGGCCATTTTTAAATGGCAATCTATAATTCTGATCTTAACGAGTCTAAAAAGGTATACCACTCAAAGATCGGACTTATTTTGGCCGAGATATGCAAGTTATGAAGCTCCAAAAATCTTATTTTTTTGTTAATGCTGAAAATATTACATGGTCATCTTTGAATGCTCATAACTCGGGTATTTGATGTCGGATCATGGTCATTTTTGGCAACAAATGAAATTTTCTGGCATGGCCATTTTTAAATGGCAATCTATAATTCTGATCTTAACGAGTCTAAAAAGGTATACCACTCAAAGATCGGACTTATTTTGGCTGAGATATGCAAGTTATGAAGCTCCAAAAATCGTATTTTTTTGTTAATGCTGAAAATATTACATTGTTATCTTTGAATGCTCATAACTCAGGTATTTGATGTCGGATCATGGTCATTTTTGGCAAAAAATTAAATTTGCTGGCATGGCCATTTTTAAATGGCAATCTATAATTCTGCTCTTAACGAGTCTAAAAAGGTATACCACTCAAAGATCGGACTTATTTTGGCCGAGATATGCAAGTTATGAAGCTCCAAAAATCTAATTTTTTTGTTAATGCTGAAAATATTACATGGTCATTTTTGAATGCTCATAACTCGGGTATTTGATGTCGGATCGTGGTCATTTTATGGCAAAAATTGTAATTTGCTGGCATGGGCTATTTTTAAACGTCAATCTATAATTCTGGTCTTACGAGTTCAAAAAGGTATACCACTCAAAGATCGGTTATTTTGTATTATTGAAGCTCCAAAAATCTTATTTTTTTTGTTAATGCTGAAAATATTTTTATTGTCATCTTTGAATACTTTCTATAACTCGGGTATTTGATTCGGATCATGGTCATGTTTTGGCAAAAAATGAAATTTGCTAGCATGGCCATTTTTAAATGGCAATCTATAATTCTGATCTAAACGAGTCTAAAAAGGTATACCACTCAAAGATCGGACTTATTTTGGCCGAGATATGCAAGTTATGAAACTCCAAAAATCTTATTTTTTTGTTAATGCTGAAAATATTACATGGTCATCTTTGAATGCTCATAACTCGGGTATTTGATGTCGGATCACGGTCATTTTTGGCAAAAATTTAAATTTTCTGGCATGGCCATTTTTAAATGGCAATCTATAATTCTGATCTTAGCGAGTCTAAAAAGGTAGACCACTCAAAGATCGGACTTATTTTGGCCGAGATATGCAAGTTATGAAGCTCCAAAAATCTTATTTTTTTGTTAATGCTGAAAATATTACATGGTCATCTTTGAATGCTCATAACTCGGGTATTTGATGATGGATCATGGGTCATATTTGGCAAAAAATGAAATTAGCTGACATGGTCATTTTTTAATGGCAATCTCTAATTCTGATCTAAACGAGTCTAAAAAGGTATACCACTCAAAGATCGGACTAACTTTGGCCGAGATATGCAAGTTATGAAGCTCCAAAAATCTTATTTTTTTGTTAATGCTGAAAATATTACATGGTCATCTTTGAATGCTCATAACTCGGGTATTTGATGTCGGATCATGGTCATTTTTGGCAAAAAATGAAATTTGCTGGCATGGCCATTTTTAAATGGCAATCTATAATTCTGATCTTAACGAGTCTAAAAAGGTATACCACTCAAAGATCGGACTTATTTTGGCCGAGATATGCAAGTTATGAAGCTCCAAAAATCTTATTTTTTTGTTAATGCTGAAAATATTACATGGTCATCTTTGAATGCTCATAAATCGGGTATTTGATGTCGGATCATGGTCATTTTTGGCAAAAAATGAAATTTGCTGGAATGGCCATTTTTAAATGGCAATCTATAATTCTGATCTTAACGAGTCTAAAAAGGTATACCACTCAAAGATCGGACTTATTTTGGCCGAGATATGCAAGTTATGAAGCTCCAAAAATCTTTTTTTTTTGTTAATGCTGAAAATATTACATGGTCATCTTTGAATGCTCATAACTCGGGTATTTGATGTCGGATCGTGGAAATTTAAACCGTTTTAGACTCGTATAAGTGTACATAATAAAATGTAATTTCAAGCTTTTGATTTCAGAACTTACCCATTTATAGCAGAAATAGTGATGTTACCCCTTGTCATTTTTTGGCAAAAAATGAAATAAGCTGGCATGGCCATTTTTAAATGGCAATCTATAATTCTGATCTTAACGAGTCTAAAAAGGTATACCACTCAAAGATCGGACTTATTTTGGCCGAGATATGCAAGTTATGAAGCTCCAAAAATCTTATTTTTTTGTTAATGCTGAAAATATTACATGGTCATCTTTGAATGCTCATAACTCGGGTATTTGATGTCGGATCATGGTCATTTTTGGCAAAAAATTAAATTTGCTGGCATGGCCATTTTTAAATGGCAATCTATAATTCTGATCTTAACGAGTCTAAAAAGGTATACCACTCAAAGATCGGACTTATTTTGGCCGAGATATGCAAGTTATGAAGCTCCAAAAATCTTATTTTTTTGTTAATGCTGAAAATATTACATGGTCATCTTTGAATGCTCATAACTCGGGTATTTGATGTCGGATCATGGTCATTTTTGGCAAAAAATGAAATTTGCTGGCATGGCTATTTTTAAATGGCAATCTATAATTCTGATCTTAACGAGTCTAAAAAGGTATACCACTCAAAGATCGGACTTATTTTGGCCGAGATATGCAAGTTATGAAGCTCCAAAAATCTTATTTTTTTGTTAATGCTGAAAATATTACATGGTCATCTTTGAATGCTCATAACTCGGGTATTTGATGTCGGATCATGGTCATTTTTGGCAAAAAATGAAATTTGCTGGTATGGCCATTTTTAAATGGCAATCTTTAATTCTGATCTTAACGAGTCTAAAAAGGTATACTACTCAAAGATCGGACTTATTTTGGCTGAGATATGCAAGTTTTAAGCATGGTCATCTTTGAATGCTCATAACTCGGGTATTTGATGTCGGATCGTGAAAATTTAAACCGTTTTAGACTCGTGGAAGTGTTACATAATAAAATGTAATTTCAAGTTTTTGATTTCAGAACTTACCCATTTTTAGCAGAAATAGTGATGTTTCCCCTTGTCATTTTTGGCAAAAAATGAAATTTGCTGGCATTTCCATTTTTAAATGGCAATCTATAATTCTGATCTTAACGAGTCTAAAAAGGTATACCACTCAAAGATCGGACTTATTTTGGCTGAGATATGCAAGTTATGAAGCTCCAAAATTCGAATTTTTTGGTTAATGCTGAAAATATTACATGGTCATCTTTGAATGCTCATAACTCGGGTATTTGATGTCGGATCATGGTCATTTTTGGCAAAAAATGAAATTTGCTGGCATGGCCATTTTTAAATGGCAATCTATAATTCTGATCTTAACGAGTCTAAAAAGGTATACCACTCAAAGATCGGACTTATTTTGGCCGAGATATGCAAGTTTAAAGCTCCTAAAAGCTTGTTTTTTTTTAATGTGAAAATTAATTTCATGGTCATCTTTGAATGCTCATAACTCGGGTATTTGATGTCGGATCCTGGTTTGTTTTGCTCGTGGTGTCATATAATATGCTATTTCGTTTTTGATTTCGCTGCCCTTTTTGCGAGTTATGTTCATTTTTGGCAAAAAATGAAATTTGCTGGCATGGCCATTTTTAAATGGCAATCTATAATTCTGATCTTAACGAGTCTAAAAAGGTATACCACTCAAAGATCGGACTTATTTTGGCTGAGATATGCAAGTTATGAAGCTCCAAAAATCGTATTTTTTTGTTAATGCTGAAAATATTACATGGTCATCTTTGAATGCTCATAACTCGGGTATTTGATGTCGGATCATGGTCATTTTTGGCAAAAAATGAAATTTGCTGGCATGGCCATTTTTAAATGGCAATCTATAATTCTGATCTTAACGAGTCTAAAAAGGTATACCACTCAAAGATCGGACTTATTTTGGCCGAGATATGCAAGTTATGAAGCTCCAAAAATCTTATTTTTTTGTTAATGCTGAAAATATTACATGGTCATCTTTGAATGCTCATAACTCGGGTATTTGATGTCGGATCATGGTCATTTTTGGCAAAAAATGAAATTTGCTGGCATGGCCATTTTTAAATGGCAATCTATAATTCTGATCTTAACGAGTCTAAAAAGGTATACCACTCAAAGATCGGACTTATTTTGGCCGAGATATGCAAGTTATGAAGCTCCAAAAATCTTATTTTTTTGTTAATGCTGAAAATATTACATGGTCATCTTTGAATGCTCATAACTCGGGTATTTGATGTCGGATCATGGTCATTTTTGGCAAAAAATTAAATTTGCTGGCATGGCCATTTTTAAATGGCAATCTATAATTCTGATCTTAACGAGTCTAAAAAGGTATACCACTCAAAGATCGGACTTATTTTGGCCGAGATATGCAAGTTATGAAGCTCCAAAAATCTTATTTTTTTGTTAATGCTGAAAATATTACATGGTCATCTTTGAATGCTCATAACTCGGGTATTTGATGTCGGATCATGGTCATTTTTGGCAAAAAATTGAAATTTGCTGGCATGGCCATTTTTAAATGGCAATCTATAATTCTGATCTTAACGAGTCTAAAAAGGTATACCACTCAAAGATCGGACTTATTTTGGCCGAGATATGCAAGTTATGAAGCTCCAAAAATCTTATTTTTTTGTTAATGCTGAAAATATTACATGGTCATCTTTGAATGCTCATAACTCGGGTATTTGATGTCGGATCATGGTCATTTTTGGCAAAAAATGAAATTTGCTGGCATGGCCATTTTTAAATGGCAATCTATAATTCTGATCTTAACGAGTCTAAAAAGGTATACCACTCAAAGATCGGACTTATTTTGGCCGAGATATGCAAGTTATGAAGCTCCAAAAATCTTATTTTTTTGTTAATGCTGAAAATATTACATGGTCATCTTTGAATGCTCATAACTCGGGTATTTGATGTCGGATCATGGTCATTTTTGGCAAAAAATGAAATTTGCTGGCATGGCCATTTTTAAATGGCAATCTATAATTCTGATCTTAACGAGTCTAAAAAGGTATACCACTCAAAGATCGGACTTATTTTGGCCGAGATATGCAAGTTATGAAGCTCCAAAAATCTTATTTTTTTGTTAATGCTGAAAATATTACATGGTCATCTTTGAATGCTCATAACTCGGGTATTTGATGTCGGATCATGGTCATTTTTGGCAAAAAATGAAATTTGCTGGCATGGCCATTTTTAAATGGCAATCTATAATTCTGATCTTAACGAGTCTAAAAAGGTATACCACTCAAAGATCGGACTTATTTTGGCCGAGATATGCAAGTTATGAAGCTCCAAAAATCTTATTTTTTTGTTAATGCTGAAAATATTACATGGTCATCTTTGAATGCTCATAACTCGGGTATTTGATGTCGGATCATGGTCATTTTTGGCAAAAAATGAAATTTGCTGGCATGGCCATTTTTAAATGGCAATCTATAATTCTGATCTTAACGAGTCTAAAAAGGTATACCACTCAAAGATCGGACTTATTTTGGCCGAGATATGCAAGTTATGAAGCTCCAAAAATCTTATTTTTTTGTTAATGCTGAAAATATTACATGGTCATCTTTGAATGCTCATAACTCGGGTATTTGATGTCGGATCATGGTCATTTTTGGCAAAAAATGAAATTTGCTGGCATGGCCATTTTTAAATGGCAATCTATAATTCTGATCTTAACGAGTCTAAAAAGGTATACCACTCAAAGATCGGACTTATTTTGGCCGAGATATGCAAGTTATGAAGCTCCAAAAATCTTATTTTTTTGTTAATGCTGAAAATATTACATGGTCATCTTTGAATGCTCATAACTCGGGTATTTGATGTCGGATCATGGTCATTTTTGGCAAAAAATTAAATTTGCTGACATGGCCATTTTTAAATGGCAATCTATAATTCTGATCTTAACGAGTCTAAAAAGGTATACCACTCAAAGATCGGACTTATTTTGGCCGAGATATGCAAGTTATGAAGCTCCAAAAATCTTATTTTTTTGTTAATGCTGAAAATATTACATGGTCATCTTTGAATGCTCATAACTCGGGTATTTGATGTCGGATCATGGTCATTTTTGGCAAAAAATGAAATTTGCTGGCATGGCCATTTTTAAATGGCAATCTATAATTCTGATCTTAACGAGTCTAAAAAGGTATACCACTCAAAGATCGGACTTATTTTGGCCGAGATATGCAAGTTATGAAGCTCCAAAAATCTTATTTTTTTGTTAATGCTGAAAATATTACATGGTCATCTTTGAATGCTCATAACTCGGGTATTTGATGTCGGATCATGGTCATTTTTGGCAAAAAATTAAATTTGCTGGCATGGCCATTTTTAAATGGCAATCTATAATTCTGATCTTAACGAGTCTAAAAAGGTATACCACTCAAAGATCGGACTTATTTTGGCCGAGATATGCAAGTTATGAAGCTCCAAAAATCTTATTTTTTTGTTAATGCTGAAAATATTACATGGTCATCTTTGAATGCTCATAACTCGGGTATTTGATGTCGGATCATGGTCATTTTTGGCAAAAAATGAAATTTGCTGACATGGCCATTTTTAAATGGCAATCTATAATTCTGATCTTAACGAGTCTAAAAAGGTATACCACTCAAAGATCGGACTTATTTTGGCCGAGATATGCAAGTTATGAAGCTCCAAAAATCTTATTTTTTTGTTAATGCTGAAAATATTACATGGTCATCTTTGAATGCTCATAACTCGGGTATTTGATGTCGGATCATGGTCATTTTTGGCAAAAAATTAAATTTGCTGGCATGGCCATTTTTAAATGGCAATCTATAATTCTGATCTTAACGAGTCTAAAAAGGTATACCACTCAAAGATCGGACTTATTTTGGCCGAGATATGCAAGTTATGAAGCTCCAAAAATCTTATTTTTTTGTTAATGCTGAAAATATTACATGGTCATCTTTGAATGCTCATAACTCGGGTATTTGATGTCGGATCATGGTCATTTTTGGCAAAAAATGAAATTTGCTGGCATGGCCATTTTTAAATGGCAATCTATAATTCTGATCTTAACGAGTCTAAAAAGGTATACCACTCAAAGATCGGACTTATTTTGGCCGAGATATGCAAGTTATGAAGCTCCAAAAATCTTATTTTTTTGTTAATGCTGAAAATATTACATGGTCATCTTTGAATGCTCATAACTCGGGTATTTGATGTCGGATCATGGTCATTTTTGGCAAAAAATTAAATTTGCTGGCATGGCCATTTTTAAATGGCAATCTATAATTCTGATCTTAACGAGTCTAAAAAGGTATACCACTCAAAGATCGGACTTATTTTGGCCGAGATATGCAAGTTATGAAGCTCCAAAAATCTTATTTTTTTGTTAATGCTGAAAATATTACATGGTCATCTTTGAATGCTCATAACTCGGGTATTTGATGTCGGATCATGGTCATTTTTGGCAAAAAATGAAATTTGCTGGCATGGCCATTTTTAAATGGCAATCTATAATTCTGATCTTAACGAGTCTAAAAAGGTATACCACTCAAAGATCGGACTTATTTTGGCCGAGATATGCAAGTTATGAAGCTCCAAAAATCTTATTTTTTTGTTAATGCTGAAAATATTACATGGTTATCTTTGAATGCTCATAACTCGGGTATTTGATGTCGGATCATGGTCATTTTTGGCAAAAAATTAAATTTGCTGGCATGGCCATTTTTAAATGGCAATCTATAATTCTGATCTTAACGAGTCTAAAAAGGTATACCACTCAAAGATCGGACTTATTTTGGCCGAGATATGCAAGTTATGAAGCTCCAAAAATCTTATTTTTTTGTTAATGCTGAAAATATTACATGGTCATCTTTGAATGCTCATAACTCGGGTATTTGATGTCGGATCATGGTCATTTTTGGCAAAAAATGAAATTTGCTGGCATGGCCATTTTTAAATGGCAATCTATAATTCTGATCTTAACGAGTCTAAAAAGGTATACCACTCAAAGATCGGACTTATTTTGGCCGAGATATGCAAGTTTAAAGCATAGTCATCTTTGAATGCTCATAACTCGGGTATTTGATGTCGGATCGTGGAAATTCAAACCGTTTTAGACTCGTGGAAGTTTACATAATAAAATGTTATTTCAAGTTTTTGATTTTAGAACTGACCCATTTTTAGCAGAAATAGTGATGTTACCCCTTGTCATTTTTGGAAAACAATTAAATTTGCTGGCATGGCCATTTTTAAATGGCAATCTATAATTCTGATCTTAACGAGTCTAAAAAGGTATTCCACTCAAAGATCGGACTTATTTTGGCTAAGATATGCAAGTTATGAAGCTCCAAAAATCGAATTTTTGGTTAATGCTGAAAATATTACATGGTCATCTTTGAATGCTCATAACTCGCGTATTTGATGTCGGATCATGGTAATTTTTGGCAAAAAATGTAATTTGCTGGCATGGTTATTTTTAAATGGCAATCTATAATTCTGATCTTAACGAGTCTAAACAGGTATACCACTCAAAGATCGGACTTATTTTGGCCGAGATATGCAAGTTTAAAGCATGGTCATCTTTGAATGCTCATAAATCGGGTATTTGATGTCGGATCGTTAAAATTTAAACCGTTTTAGACTCGTGGAAGTGTTTATAATAAAATGTAATTTCAAGTTTTTGATTTCAGAACTTACCCATTTTTAGCAGAAATAGTGATGTTTCCCCTTGTCATTTTTGGACAAAAATGAAATTTGCTGGCATTTCCATTTTTAAATGGCAATCCATAATTCTGATCTTAACGAGTCTTAAAAGGTATTCAACTCAAAGATCGGACTTATTTTGGCCGAGATATGCAAGTTATGAAGCTCCAAAATTCGAATTTTTTGGTTAATGCTGAAAATATTACATGGTCATCTTTGAATGCTCATAACTCGGGTATATGATGTCGGATCATGGTCATTTTTGGCAAAAAATTAAATTTGCTGGCATGGCCATTTTTAAATGGCAATCTATAATTCTGATCTTAACGAGTCTAAAAAGGTATACCACTCAAAGATCGGACTTATTTTGGCCGAGATATGCAAGTTTAAAGCATGGTCATCTTTGAATGCTCATAACTCGGGTATTTGATGTCGGATCGTGGAAATTTAAACGGTTTTAGACTCGTGAAAGTGTACATAATAATATGTTATTTCAAGTTTTTGATTTCAGAACTGACCCATTTTTAGCAGAAAAAGTTATGTTACCCCTTGTCATTTTTGGCAAAAAATGAAATAAGCTGGCATGGCCATTTTTAAATGGCAATCTATAATTCTGATCTTAACGAGTCTAAAAAGGTATACCACTCAAAGATCGGACTTATTTTGGCCGAGATATGCAAGTTATGAAGCTCCAAAAATCTTATTTTTTTGTTAATGCTGAAAATATTACATGGTCATCTTTGAATGCTCATAACTCGGGTATTTGATGTCGGATCATGGTCATTTTTGGCAAAAAATTAAATTTGCTGGCATGGCCATTTTTAAATGGCAATCTATAATTCTGATCTTAACGAGTCTAAAAAGGTATACCACTCAAAGATCGGACTTATTTTGGCCGAGATATGCAAGTTATGAAGCTCCAAAAATCTTATTTTTTTGTTAATGCTGAAAATATTACATGGTCATCTTTGAATGCTCATAACTCGGGTATTTGATGTCGGATCATGGTCATTTTTGGCAAAAAATTAAATTTGCTGGCATGGCCATTTTTAAATGGCAATCTATAATTCTGATCTTAACGAGTCTAAAAAGGTATACCACTCAAAGATCGGACTTATTTTGGCCGAGATATGCAAGTTATGAAGCTCCAAAAATCTTATTTTTTTGTTAATGCTGAAAATATTACATGGTCATCTTTGAATGCTCATAACTCGGGTATTTGATGTCGGATCATGGTCATTTTTGGCAAAAAATGAAATTTGCTGGCATGGCCATTTTTAAATGGCAATCTATAATTCTGATCTTAACGAGTCTAAAAAGGTATACCACTCAAAGATCGGACTTATTTTGGCCGAGATATGCAAGTTATGAAGCTCCAAAAATCTTATTTTTTTGTTAATGCTGAAAATATTACATGGTCATCTTTGAATGCTCATAACTCGGGTATTTGATGTCGGATCATGGTCATTTTTGGCAAAAAATGAAATTTGCTGGCATGGCCATTTTTAAATGGCAATCTATAATTCTGATCTTAACGAGTCTAAAAAGGTATACCACTCAAAGATCGGACTTATTTTGGCCGAGATATGCAAGTTATGAAGCTCCAAAAATCTTATTTTTTTGTTAATGCTGAAAATATTACATGGTCATCTTTGAATGCTCATAACTCGGGTATTTGATGTCGGATCATGGTCATTTTTGGCAAAAAATGAAATTTGCTGGCATGGCCATTTTTAAATGGCAATCTATAATTCTGATCTTAACGAGTCTAAAAAGGTATACCACTCAAAGATCGGACTTATTTTGGCCGAGATATGCAAGTTATGAAGCTCCAAAAATCTTATTTTTTTGTTAATGCTGAAAATATTACATGGTCATCTTTGAATGCTCATAACTCGGGTATTTGATGTCGGATCATGGTCATTTTTGGCAAAAAATGAAATTTGCTGGCATGGCCATTTTTAAATGGCAATCTATAATTCTGATCTTAACGAGTCTAAAAAGGTATACCACTCAAAGATCGGACTTATTTTGGCCGAGATATGCAAGTTATGAAGCTCCAAAAATCTTATTTTTTTGTTAATGCTGAAAATATTACATGGTCATCTTTGAATGCTCATAACTCGGGTATTTGATGTCGGATCATGGTCATTTTTGGCAAAAAATGAAATTTGCTGGCATGGCCATTTTTAAATGGCAATCTATAATTCTGATCTTAACGAGTCTAAAAAGGTATACCACTCAAAGATCGGACTTATTTTGGCCGAGATATGCAAGTTATGAAGCTCCAAAAATCTTATTTTTTTGTTAATGCTGAAAATATTACATGGTCATCTTTGAATGCTCATAACTCGGGTATTTGATGTCGGATCATGGTCATTTTTGGCAAAAAATGAAATTTGCTGGCATGGCCATTTTTAAATGGCAATCTATAATTCTGATCTTAACGAGTCTAAAAAGGTATACCACTCAAAGATCGGACTTATTTTGGCCGAGATATGCAAGTTATGAAGCTCCAAAAATCTTATTTTTTTGTTAATGCTGAAAATATTACATGGTCATCTTTGAATGCTCATAACTCGGGTATTTGATGTCGGATCATGGTCATTTTTGGCAAAAAATGAAATTTGCTGGCATGGCCATTTTTAAATGGCAATCTATAATTCTGATCTTAACGAGTCTAAAAAGGTATACCACTCAAAGATCGGACTTATTTTGGCCGAGATATGCAAGTTATGAAGCTCCAAAAATCTTATTTTTTTGTTAATGCTGAAAATATTACATGGTCATCTTTGAATGCTCATAACTCGGGTATTTGATGTCGGATCATGGTCATTTTTGGCAAAAAATGAAATTTGCTGGCATGGCCATTTTTAAATGGCAATCTATAATTCTGATCTTAACGAGTCTAAAAAGGTATACCACTCAAAGATCGGACTTATTTTGGCCGAGATATGCAAGTTATGAAGCTCCAAAAATCTTATTTTTTTGTTAATGCTGAAAATATTACATGGTCATCTTTGAATGCTCATAACTCGGGTATTTGATGTCGGATCATGGTCATTTTTGGCAAAAAATGAAATTTGCTGGCATGGCCATTTTTAAATGGCAATCTATAATTCTGATCTTAACGAGTCTAAAAAGGTATACCACTCAAAGATCGGACTTATTTTGGCCGAGATATGCAAGTTATGAAGCTCCAAAAATCTTATTTTTTTGTTAATGCTGAAAATATTACATGGTCATCTTTGAATGCTCATAACTCGGGTATTTGATGTCGGATCATGGTCATTTTTGGCAAAAAATGAAATTTGCTGGCATGGCCATTTTTAAATGGCAATCTATAATTCTGATCTTAACGAGTCTAAAAAGGTATACCACTCAAAGATCGGACTTATTTTGGCCGAGATATGCAAGTTATGAAGCTCCAAAAATCTTATTTTTTTGTTAATGCTGAAAATATTACATGGTCATCTTTGAATGCTCATAACTCGGGTATTTGATGTCGGATCATGGTCATTTTTGGCAAAAAATGAAATTTGCTGGCATGGCCATTTTTAAATGGCAATCTATAATTCTGATCTTAACGAGTCTAAAAAGGTATACCACTCAAAGATCGGACTTATTTTGGCCGAGATATGCAAGTTATGAAGCTCCAAAAATCTTATTTTTTTGTTAATGCTGAAAATATTACATGGTCATCTTTGAATGCTCATAACTCGGGTATTTGATGTCGGATCATGGTCATTTTTGGCAAAAAATGAAATTTGCTGGCATGGCCATTTTTAAATGGCAATCTATAATTCTGATCTTAACGAGTCTAAAAAGGTATACCACTCAAAGATCGGACTTATTTTGGCCGAGATATGCAAGTTATGAAGCTCCAAAAATCTTATTTTTTTGTTAATGCTGAAAATATTACATGGTCATCTTTGAATGCTCATAACTCGGGTATTTGATGTCGGATCATGGTCATTTTTGGCAAAAAATGAAATTTGCTGGCATGGCCATTTTTAAATGGCAATCTATAATTCTGATCTTAACGAGTCTAAAAAGGTATACCACTCAAAGATCGGACTTATTTTGGCCGAGATATGCAAGTTATGAAGCTCCAAAAATCTTATTTTTTTGTTAATGCTGAAAATATTACATGGTCATCTTTGAATGCTCATAACTCGGGTATTTGATGTCGGATCATGGTCATTTTTGGCAAAAAATGAAATTTGCTGGCATGGCCATTTTTAAATGGCAATCTATAATTCTGATCTTAACGAGTCTAAAAAGGTATACCACTCAAAGATCGGACTTATTTTGGCCGAGATATGCAAGTTATGAAGCTCCAAAAATCTTATTTTTTTGTTAATGCTGAAAATATTACATGGTCATCTTTGAATGCTCATAACTCGGGTATTTGATGTCGGATCATGGTCATTTTTGGCAAAAAATGAAATTTGCTGGCATGGCCATTTTTAAATGGCAATCTATAATTCTGATCTTAACGAGTCTAAAAAGGTATACCACTCAAAGATCGGACTTATTTTGGCCGAGATATGCAAGTTATGAAGCTCCAAAAATCTTATTTTTTTGTTAATGCTGAAAATATTACATGGTCATCTTTGAATGCTCATAACTCGGGTATTTGATGTCGGATCATGGTCATTTTTGGCAAAAAATGAAATTTGCTGGCATGGCCATTTTTAAATGGCAATCTATAATTCTGATCTTAACGAGTCTAAAAAGGTATACCACTCAAAGATCGGACTTATTTTGGCCGAGATATGCAAGTTATGAAGCTCCAAAAATCTAATTTTTTTGTTAATGCTGAAAATATTACATGGTCATCTTTGAATGCTCATAACTCGGGTATTTGATGTCGGATCATGGTCATTTTTGGCAAAAAATGAAATTTGCTGGCATGGCCATTTTTAAATGGCAATCTATAATTCTGATCTTAACGAGTCTAAAAAGGTATACCACTCAAAGATCGGACTTATTTTGGCCGAGATATGCAAGTTATGAAGCTCCAAAAATCTTATTTTTTTGTTAATGCTGAAAATATTACATGGTCATCTTTGAATGCTCATAACTCGGGTATTTGATGTCGGATCATGGTCATTTTTGGCAAAAAATGAAATTTGCTGGCATGGCCATTTTTAAATGGCAATCTATAATTCTGATCTTAACGAGTCTAAAAAGGTATACCACTCAAAGATCGGACTTATTTTGGCCGAGATATGCAAGTTTAAAGCATGGTCATCTTTGAATGCTCATAAATCGGGTATTTGATGTCGGATCGTGGAAATTTAAACCGTTTTAGACTCGTGGAAGTTTACATAATAAAATGTTATTTCAAGTTTTTGATTTTAGAACTGACCCATTTTTAGCAGAAATAGTGATGTTACCCCTTGTCATTTTTGGAAAACAATTAAATTTGCTGGCATGGCCATTTTTAAATGGCAATCTATAATTCTGATCTTAACGAGTCTTAAAAGGTATACCACTCAAAGATCGGACTTATTTTGGCTAAGATATGCAAGTTATGAAGCTCCAAAAATCGAATTTTTTGTTAATGCTGAAAATATTACATGGTCATCTTTGAATGCTCATAACTCGGGTATTTGATGTCGGATCATGGTAATTTTTGGCAAAAAATGAAATTTGCTGGCATGGTTATTTTTAAATGGCAATCTATAATTCTGATCTTAACGAGTCTAAACAGGTATACCACTCAAAGATCGGACTTATTTTGGCCGAGATATGCAAGTTTAAAGCATGGTCATCTTTGAATGCTCATAAATCGGGTATTTGATGTCGGATCGTTAAAATTTAAACCGTTTTAGACTCGTGGAAGTGTTTATAATAAAATGTAATTTCAAGTTTTTGATTTCAGAACTTACCCATTTTTAGCAGAAATAGTGATGTTTCCCCTTGTCATTTTTGGACAAAAATGAAATTTGCTGGCATTTCCATTTTTAAATGGCAATCCATAATTCTGATCTTAACGAGTCTTAAAAGGTATTCAACTCAAAGATCGGACTTATTTTGGCTGAGATATGCAAGTTATGAAGCTCCAAAATTCGAATTTTTTGGTTAATGCTGAAAATATTACATGGTCATCTTTGAATGCTCATAACTCGGGTATTTGATGTCGGATCATGGTCATTTTTGGCAAAAAATGAAATTTGCTGGCATGGCCATTTTTAAATGGCAATCTATAATTCTGATCTTAACGAGTCTAAAAAGGTATACCACTCAAAGATCGGACTTATTTTGGCCGAGATATGCAAGTTTAAAGCATGGTCATCTTTGAATGCTCATAACTCGGGTATTTGATGTCGGATCGTGGAAATTTAAACGGTTTTAGACTCGTGGAAGTGTACATAATAATATGTTATTTCAAGTTTTTGATTTCAGAACTGACCCATTTTTAGCAGAAAAAGTTATGTTACCCCTTGTCATTTTTGGCAAAAAATGAAATAAGCTGGCATGGCCATTTTTAAATGGCAATCTATAATTCTGATCTTAACGAGTCTAAAAAGGTATACCACTCAAAGATCGGACTTATTTTGGCCGAGATATGCAAGTTATGAAGCTCCAAAAATCTTATTTTTTTGTTAATGCTGAAAATATTACATGGTCATCTTTGAATGCTCATAACTCGGGTATTTGATGTCGGATCATGGTCATTTTTGGCAAAAAATGAAATTTGCTGGCATGGCCATTTTTAAATGGCAATCTATAATTCTGATCTTAACGAGTCTAAAAAGGTATACCACTCAAAGATCGGACTTATTTTGGCCGAGATATGCAAGTTATGAAGCTCCAAAAATCTTATTTTTTTGTTAATGCTGAAAATATTACATGGTCATCTTTGAATGCTCATAACTCGGGTATTTGATGTCGGATCATGGTCATTTTTGGCAAAAAATTAAATTTGCTGGCATGGCCATTTTTAAATGGCAATCTATAATTCTGATCTTAACGAGTCTAAAAAGGTATACCACTCAAAGATCGGACTTATTTTGGCCGAGATATGCAAGTTATGAAGCTCCAAAAATCTTATTTTTTTGTTAATGCTGAAAATATTACATGGTCATCTTTGAATGCTCATAACTCGGGTATTTGATGTCGGATCATGGTCATTTTTGGCAAAAAATGAAATTTGCTGGCATGGCCATTTTTAAATGGCAATCTATAATTCTGATCTTAACGAGTCTAAAAAGGTATACCACTCAAAGATCGGACTTATTTTGGCCGAGATATGCAAGTTATGAAGCTCCAAAAATCTTATTTTTTTGTTAATGCTGAAAATATTACATGGTCATCTTTGAATGCTCATAACTCGGGTATTTGATGTCGGATCATGGTCATTTTTGGCAAAAAATGAAATTTGCTGGCATGGCCATTTTTAAATGGCAATCTATAATTCTGATCTTAACGAGTCTAAAAAGGTATACCACTCAAAGATCGGACTTATTTTGGCCGAGATATGCAAGTTATGAAGCTCCAAAAATCTTATTTTTTTGTTAATGCTGAAAATATTACATGGTCATCTTTGAATGCTCATAACTCGGGTATTTGATGTCGGATCATGGTCATTTTTGGCAAAAAATGAAATTTGCTGGCATGGCCATTTTTAAATGGCAATCTATAATTCTGATCTTAACGAGTCTAAAAAGGTATACCACTCAAAGATCGGACTTATTTTGGCCGAGATATGCAAGTTATGAAGCTCCAAAAATCTTATTTTTTTGTTAATGCTGAAAATATTACATGGTCATCTTTGAATGCTCATAACTCGGGTATTTGATGTCGGATCATGGTCATTTTTGGCAAAAAATGAAATTTGCTGGCATGGCCATTTTTAAATGGCAATCTATAATTCTGATCTTAACGAGTCTAAAAAGGTATACCACTCAAAGATCGGACTTATTTTGGCCGAGATATGCAAGTTATGAAGCTCCAAAAATCTTATTTTTTTGTTAATGCTGAAAATATTACATGGTCATCTTTGAATGCTCATAACTCGGGTATTTGATGTCGGATCATGGTCATTTTTGGCAAAAAATTAAATTTGCTGGCATGGCCATTTTTAAATGGCAATCTATAATTCTGATCTTAACGAGTCTAAAAAGGTATACCACTCAAAGATCGGACTTATTTTGGCCGAGATATGCAAGTTATGAAGCTCCAAAAATCTTATTTTTTTGTTAATGCTGAAAATATTACATGGTCATCTTTGAATGCTCATAACTCGGGTATTTGATGTCGGATCATGGTCATTTTTGGCAAAAAATGAAATTTGCTGGCATGGCCATTTTTAAATGGCAATCTATAATTCTGATCTTAACGAGTCTAAAAAGGTATACCACTCAAAGATCGGACTTATTTTGGCCGAGATATGCAAGTTATGAAGCTCCAAAAATCTTATTTTTTTGTTAATGCTGAAAATATTACATGGTCATCTTTGAATGCTCATAACTCGGGTATTTGATGTCGGATCATGGTCATTTTTGGCAAAAAATGAAATTTGCTGGCATGGCCATTTTTAAATGGCAATCTATAATTCTGATCTTAACGAGTCTAAAAAGGTATACCACTCAAAGATCGGACTTATTTTGGCCGAGATATGCAAGTTATGAAGCTCCAAAAATCTTATTTTTTTGTTAATGCTGAAAATATTACATGGTCATCTTTGAATGCTCATAACTCGGGTATTTGATGTCGGATCATGGTCATTTTTGGCAAAAAATGAAATTTGCTGGCATGGCCATTTTTAAATGGCAATCTATAATTCTGATCTTAACGAGTCTAAAAAGGTATACCACTCAAAGATCGGACTTATTTTGGCCGAGATATGCAAGTTATGAAGCTCCAAAAATCTTATTTTTTTGTTAATGCTGAAAATATTACATGGTCATCTTTGAATGCTCATAACTCGGGTATTTGATGTCGGATCATGGTCATTTTTGGCAAAAAATGAAATTTGCTGGCATGGCCATTTTTAAATGGCAATCTATAATTCTGATCTTAACGAGTCTAAAAAGGTATACCACTCAAAGATCGGACTTATTTTGGCCGAGATATGCAAGTTATGAAGCTCCAAAAATCTTATTTTTTTGTTAATGCTGAAAATATTACATGGTCATCTTTGAATGCTCATAACTCGGGTATTTGATGTCGGATCATGGTCATTTTTGGCAAAAAATGAAATTTGCTGGCATGGCCATTTTTAAATGGCAATCTATAATTCTGATCTTAACGAGTCTAAAAAGGTATACCACTCAAAGATCGGACTTATTTTGGCCGAGATATGCAAGTTATGAAGCTCCAAAAATCTTATTTTTTTGTTAATGCTGAAAATATTACATGGTCATCTTTGAATGCTCATAACTCGGGTATTTGATGTCGGATCATGGTCATTTTTGGCAAAAAATTAAATTTGCTGGCATGGCCATTTTTAAATGGCAATCTATAATTCTGATCTTAACGAGTCTAAAAAGGTATACCACTCAAAGATCGGACTTATTTTGGCCGAGATATGCAAGTTATGAAGCTCCAAAAATCTTATTTTTTTGTTAATGCTGAAAATATTACATGGTCATCTTTGAATGCTCATAACTCGGGTATTTGATGTCGGATCATGGTCATTTTTGGCAAAAAATGAAATTTGCTGGCATGGCCATTTTTAAATGGCAATCTATAATTCTGATCTTAACGAGTCTAAAAAGGTATACCACTCAAAGATCGGACTTATTTTGGCCGAGATATGCAAGTTATGAAGCTCCAAAAATCTTATTTTTTTGTTAATGCTGAAAATATTACATGGTCATCTTTGAATGCTCATAACTCGGGTATTTGATGTCGGATCATGGTCATTTTTGGCAAAAAATGAAATTTGCTGGCATGGCCATTTTTAAATGGCAATCTATAATTCTGATCTTAACGAGTCTAAAAAGGTATACCACTCAAAGATCGGACTTATTTTGGCCGAGATATGCAAGTTATGAAGCTCCAAAAATCTTATTTTTTTGTTAATGCTGAAAATATTACATGGTCATCTTTGAATGCTCATAACTCGGGTATTTGATGTCGGATCATGGTCATTTTTGGCAAAAAATGAAATTTGCTGGCATGGCCATTTTTAAATGGCAATCTATAATTCTGATCTTAACGAGTCTAAAAAGGTATACCACTCAAAGATCGGACTTATTTTGGCCGAGATATGCAAGTTATGAAGCTCCAAAAATCTTATTTTTTTGTTAATGCTGAAAATATTACATGGTCATCTTTGAATGCTCATAACTCGGGTATTTGATGTCGGATCATGGTCATTTTTGGCAAAAAATGAAATTTGCTGGCATGGCCATTTTTAAATGGCAATCTATAATTCTGATCTTAACGAGTCTAAAAAGGTATACCACTCAAAGATCGGACTTATTTTGGCCGAGATATGCAAGTTATGAAGCTCCAAAAATCTTATTTTTTTGTTAATGCTGAAAATATTACATGGTCATCTTTGAATGCTCATAACTCGGGTATTTGATGTCGGATCATGGTCATTTTTGGCAAAAAATTAAATTTGCTGGCATGGCCATTTTTAAATGGCAATCTATAATTCTGATCTTAACGAGTCTAAAAAGGTATACCACTCAAAGATCGGACTTATTTTGGCCGAGATATGCAAGTTATGAAGCTCCAAAAATCTTATTTTTTTGTTAATGCTGAAAATATTACATGGTCATCTTTGAATGCTCATAACTCGGGTATTTGATGTCGGATCATGGTCATTTTTGGCAAAAAATGAAATTTGCTGGCATGGCCATTTTTAAATGGCAATCTATAATTCTGATCTTAACGAGTCTAAAAAGGTATACCACTCAAAGATCGGACTTATTTTGGCCGAGATATGCAAGTTATGAAGCTCCAAAAATCTTATTTTTTTGTTAATGCTGAAAATATTACATGGTCATCTTTGAATGCTCATAACTCGGGTATTTGATGTCGGATCATGGTCATTTTTGGCAAAAAATGAAATTTGCTGGCATGGCCATTTTTAAATGGCAATCTATAATTCTGATCTTAACGAGTCTAAAAAGGTATACCACTCAAAGATCGGACTTATTTTGGCCGAGATATGCAAGTTATGAAGCTCCAAAAATCTTATTTTTTTGTTAATGCTGAAAATATTACATGGTCATCTTTGAATGCTCATAACTCGGGTATTTGATGTCGGATCATGGTCATTTTTGGCAAAAAATGAAATTTGCTGGCATGGCCATTTTTAAATGGCAATCTATAATTCTGATCTTAACGAGTCTAAAAAGGTATACCACTCAAAGATCGGACTTATTTTGGCCGAGATATGCAAGTTATGAAGCTCCAAAAATCTTATTTTTTTGTTAATGCTGAAAATATTACATGGTCATCTTTGAATGCTCATAACTCGGGTATTTGATGTCGGATCATGGTCATTTTTGGCAAAAAATGAAATTTGCTGGCATGGCCATTTTTAAATGGCAATCTATAATTCTGATCTTAACGAGTCTAAAAAGGTATACCACTCAAAGATCGGACTTATTTTGGCCGAGATATGCAAGTTATGAAGCTCCAAAAATCTTATTTTTTTGTTAATGCTGAAAATATTACATGGTCATCTTTGAATGCTCATAACTCGGGTATTTGATGTCGGATCATGGTCATTTTTGGCAAAAAATGAAATTTGCTGGCATGGCCATTTTTAAATGGCAATCTATAATTCTGATCTTAACGAGTCTAAAAAGGTATACCACTCAAAGATCGGACTTATTTTGGCCGAGATATGCAAGTTATGAAGCTCCAAAAATCTTATTTTTTTGTTAATGCTGAAAATATTACATGGTCATCTTTGAATGCTCATAACTCGGGTATTTGATGTCGGATCATGGTCATTTTTGGCAAAAAATGAAATTTGCTGGCATGGCCATTTTTAAATGGCAATCTATAATTCTGATCTTAACGAGTCTAAAAAGGTATACCACTCAAAGATCGGACTTATTTTGGCCGAGATATGCAAGTTATGAAGCTCCAAAAATCTTATTTTTTTGTTAATGCTGAAAATATTACATGGTCATCTTTGAATGCTCATAACTCGGGTATTTGATGTCGGATCATGGTCATTTTTGGCAAAAAATGAAATTTGCTGGCATGGCCATTTTTAAATGGCAATCTATAATTCTGATCTTAACGAGTCTAAAAAGGTATACCACTCAAAGATCGGACTTATTTTGGCCGAGATATGCAAGTTATGAAGCTCCAAAAATCTTATTTTTTTGTTAATGCTGAAAATATTACATGGTCATCTTTGAATGCTCATAACTCGGGTATTTGATGTCGGATCATGGTCATTTTTGGCAAAAAATGAAATTTGCTGGCATGGCCATTTTTAAATGGCAATCTATAATTCTGATCTTAACGAGTCTAAAAAGGTATACCACTCAAAGATCGGACTTATTTTGGCCGAGATATGCAAGTTATGAAGCTCCAAAAATCTTATTTTTTTGTTAATGCTGAAAATATTACATGGTCATCTTTGAATGCTCATAACTCGGGTATTTGATGTCGGATCATGGTCATTTTTGGCAAAAAATGAAATTTGCTGGCATGGCCATTTTTAAATGGCAATCTATAATTCTGATCTTAACGAGTCTAAAAAGGTATACCACTCAAAGATCGGACTTATTTTGGCCGAGATATGCAAGTTATGAAGCTCCAAAAATCTTATTTTTTTGTTAATGCTGAAAATATTACATGGTCATCTTTGAATGCTCATAACTCGGGTATTTGATGTCGGATCATGGTCATTTTTGGCAAAAAATGAAATTTGCTGGCATGGCCATTTTTAAATGGCAATCTATAATTCTGATCTTAACGAGTCTAAAAAGGTATACCACTCAAAGATCGGACTTATTTTGGCCGAGATATGCAAGTTATGAAGCTCCAAAAATCTTATTTTTTTGTTAATGCTGAAAATATTACATGGTCATCTTTGAATGCTCATAACTCGGGTATTTGATGTCGGATCATGGTCATTTTTGGCAAAAAATGAAATTTGCTGGCATGGCCATTTTTAAATGGCAATCTATAATTCTGATCTTAACGAGTCTAAAAAGGTATACCACTCAAAGATCGGACTTATTTTGGCCGAGATATGCAAGTTATGAAGCTCCAAAAATCTTATTTTTTTGTTAATGCTGAAAATATTACATGGTCATCTTTGAATGCTCATAACTCGGGTATTTGATGTCGGATCATGGTCATTTTTGGCAAAAAATGAAATTTGCTGGCATGGCCATTTTTAAATGGCAATCTATAATTCTGATCTTAACGAGTCTAAAAAGGTATACCACTCAAAGATCGGACTTATTTTGGCCGAGATATGCAAGTTATGAAGCTCCAAAAATCTTATTTTTTTGTTAATGCTGAAAATATTACATGGTCATCTTTGAATGCTCATAACTCGGGTATTTGATGTCGGATCATGGTCATTTTTGGCAAAAAATGAAATTTGCTGGCATGGCCATTTTTAAATGGCAATCTATAATTCTGATCTTAACGAGTCTAAAAAGGTATACCACTCAAAGATCGGACTTATTTTGGCCGAGATATGCAAGTTATGAAGCTCCAAAAATCTTATTTTTTTGTTAATGCTGAAAATATTACATGGTCATCTTTGAATGCTCATAACTCGGGTATTTGATGTCGGATCATGGTCATTTTTGGCAAAAAATGAAATTTGCTGGCATGGCCATTTTTAAATGGCAATCTATAATTCTGATCTTAACGAGTCTAAAAAGGTATACCACTCAAAGATCGGACTTATTTTGGCCGAGATATGCAAGTTATGAAGCTCCAAAAAATCTTATTTTTTTGTTAATGCTGAAAATATTACATGGTCATCTTTGAATGCTCATAACTCGGGTATTTGATGTCGGATCATGGTCATTTTTGGCAAAAAATGAAATTTGCTGGCATGGCCATTTTTAAATGGCAATCTATAATTCTGATCTTAACGAGTCTAAAAAGGTATACCACTCAAAGATCGGACTTATTTTGGCCGAGATATGCAAGTTATGAAGCTCCAAAAATCTTATTTTTTTGTTAATGCTGAAAATATTACATGGTCATCTTTGAATGCTCATAACTCGGGTATTTGATGTCGGATCATGGTCATTTTTGGCAAAAAATGAAATTTGCTGGCATGGCCATTTTTAAATGGCAATCTATAATTCTGATCTTAACGAGTCTAAAAAGGTATACCACTCAAAGATCGGACTTATTTTGGCCGAGATATGCAAGTTATGAAGCTCCAAAAATCTTATTTTTTTGTTAATGCTGAAAATATTACATGGTCATCTTTGAATGCTCATAACTCGGGTATTTGATGTCGGATCATGGTCATTTTTGGCAAAAAATGAAATTTGCTGGCATGGCCATTTTTAAATGGCAATCTATAATTCTGATCTTAACGAGTCTAAAAAGGTATACCACTCAAAGATCGGACTTATTTTGGCCGAGATATGCAAGTTATGAAGCTCCAAAAATCTTATTTTTTTGTTAATGCTGAAAATATTACATGGTCATCTTTGAATGCTCATAACTCGGGTATTTGATGTCGGATCATGGTCATTTTTGGCAAAAAATGAAATTTGCTGGCATGGCCATTTTTAAATGGCAATCTATAATTCTGATCTTAACGAGTCTAAAAAGGTATACCACTCAAAGATCGGACTTATTTTGGCCGAGATATGCAAGTTATGAAGCTCCAAAAATCTTATTTTTTTGTTAATGCTGAAAATATTACATGGTCATCTTTGAATGCTCATAACTCGGGTATTTGATGTCGGATCATGGTCATTTTTGGCAAAAAATGAAATTTGCTGGCATGGCCATTTTTAAATGGCAATCTATAATTCTGATCTTAACGAGTCTAAAAAGGTATACCACTCAAAGATCGGACTTATTTTGGCCGAGATATGCAAGTTATGAAGCTCCAAAAATCTTATTTTTTTGTTAATGCTGAAAATATTACATGGTCATCTTTGAATGCTCATAACTCGGGTATTTGATGTCGGATCATGGTCATTTTTGGCAAAAAATGAAATTTGCTGGCATGGCCATTTTTAAATGGCAATCTATAATTCTGATCTTAACGAGTCTAAAAAAGGTATACCACTCAAAGATCGGACTTATTTTGGCCGAGATATGCAAGTTATGAAGCTCCAAAAATCTTATTTTTTTGTTAATGCTGAAAATATTACATGGTCATCTTTGAATGCTCATAACTCGGGTATTTGATGTCGGATCATGGTCATTTTTGGCAAAAAATGAAATTTGCTGGCATGGCCATTTTTAAATGGCAATCTATAATTCTGATCTTAACGAGTCTAAAAAGGTATACCACTCAAAGATCGGACTTATTTTGGCCGAGATATGCAAGTTATGAAGCTCCAAAAATCTTATTTTTTTGTTAATGCTGAAAATATTACATGGTCATCTTTGAATGCTCATAACTCGGGTATTTGATGTCGGATCATGGTCATTTTTGGCAAAAAATGAAATTTGCTGGCATGGCCATTTTTAAATGGCAATCTATAATTCTGATCTTAACGAGTCTAAAAAGGTATACCTACTCAAAGATCGGACTTATTTTGGCCGAGATATGCAAGTTATGAAGCTCCAAAAATCTTATTTTTTTGTTAATGCTGAAAATATTACATGGTCATCTTTGAATGCTCATAACTCGGGTATTTGATGTCGGATCATGGTCATTTTTGGCAAAAAATGAAATTTGCTGGCATGGCCATTTTTAAATGGCAATCTATAATTCTGATCTTAACGAGTCTAAAAAGGTATACCACTCAAAGATCGGACTTATTTTGGCCGAGATATGCAAGTTATGAAGCTCCAAAAATCTTATTTTTTTGTTAATGCTGAAAATATTACATGGTCATCTTTGAATGCTCATAACTCGGGTATTTGATGTCGGATCATGGTCATTTTTGGCAAAAAATGAAATTTGCTGGCATGGCCATTTTTAAATGGCAATCTATAATTCTGATCTTAACGAGTCTAAAAAGGTATACCACTCAAAGATCGGACTTATTTTGGCCGAGATATGCAAGTTATGAAGCTCCAAAAATCTTATTTTTTTGTTAATGCTGAAAATATTACATGGTCATCTTTGAATGCTCATAACTCGGGTATTTGATGTCGGATCATGGTCATTTTTGGCAAAAAATGAAATTTGCTGGCATGGCCATTTTTAAATGGCAATCTATAATTCTGATCTTAACGAGTCTAAAAAGGTATACCACTCAAAGATCGGACTTATTTTGGCCGAGATATGCAAGTTATGAAGCTCCAAAAATCTTATTTTTTTGTTAATGCTGAAAATATTACATGGTCATCTTTGAATGCTCATAACTCGGGTATTTGATGTCGGATCATGGTCATTTTTGGCAAAAAATTAAATTTGCTGGCATGGCCATTTTTAAATGGCAATCTATAATTCTGATCTTAACGAGTCTAAAAAGGTATACCACTCAAAGATCGGACTTATTTTGGCCGAGATATGCAAGTTATGAAGCTCCAAAAATCTTATTTTTTTGTTAATGCTGAAAATATTACATGGTCATCTTTGAATGCTCATAACTCGGGTATTTGATGTCGGATCATGGTCATTTTTGGCAAAAAATGAAATTTGCTGGCATGGCCATTTTTAAATGGCAATCTATAATTCTGATCTTAACGAGTCTAAAAAGGTATACCACTCAAAGATCGGACTTATTTTGGCCGAGATATGCAAGTTATGAAGCTCCAAAAATCTTATTTTTTTGTTAATGCTGAAAATATTACATGGTCATCTTTGAATGCTCATAACTCGGGTATTTGATGTCGGATCATGGTCATTTTTGGCAAAAAATGAAATTTGCTGGCATGGCCATTTTTAAATGGCAATCTATAATTCTGATCTTAACGAGTCTAAAAAGGTATACCACTCAAAGATCGGACTTATTTTGGCCGAGATATGCAAGTTATGAAGCTCCAAAAATCTTATTTTTTTGTTAATGCTGAAAATATTACATGGTCATCTTTGAATGCTCATAACTCGGGTATTTGATGTCGGATCATGGTCATTTTTGGCAAAAAATTAAATTTGCTGGCATGGCCATTTTTAAATGGCAATCTATAATTCTGATCTTAACGAGTCTAAAAAGGTATACCACTCAAAGATCGGACTTATTTTGGCCGAGATATGCAAGTTATGAAGCTCCAAAAATCTTATTTTTTTGTTAATGCTGAAAATATTACATGGTCATCTTTGAATGCTCATAACTCGGGTATTTGATGTCGGATCATGGTCATTTTTGGCAAAAAATGAAATTTGCTGGCATGGCCATTTTTAAATGGCAATCTATAATTCTGATCTTAACGAGTCTAAAAAGGTATACCACTCAAAGATCGGACTTATTTTTGGCCGAGATATGCAAGTTATGAAGCTCCAAAAATCTTATTTTTTTGTTAATGCTGAAAATATTACATGGTCATCTTTGAATGCTCATAACTCGGGTATTTGATGTCGGATCATGGTCATTTTTGGCAAAAAATGAAATTTGCTGGCATGGCCATTTTTAAATGGCAATCTATAATTCTGATCTTAACGAGTCTAAAAAGGTATACCACTCAAAGATCGGACTTATTTTGGCCGAGATATGCAAGTTATGAAGCTCCAAAAATCTTATTTTTTTGTTAATGCTGAAAATATTACATGGTCATCTTTGAATGCTCATAACTCGGGTATTTGATGTCGGATCATGGTCATTTTTGGCAAAAAATGAAATTTGCTGGCATGGCCATTTTTAAATGGCAATCTATAATTCTGATCTTAACGAGTCTAAAAAGGTATACCACTCAAAGATCGGACTTATTTTGGCCGAGATATGCAAGTTATGAAGCTCCAAAAATCTTATTTTTTTGTTAATGCTGAAAATATTACATGGTCATCTTTGAATGCTCATAACTCGGGTATTTGATGTCGGATCATGGTCATTTTTGGCAAAAAATGAAATTTGCTGGCATGGCCATTTTTAAATGGCAATCTATAATTCTGATCTTAACGAGTCTAAAAAGGTATACCACTCAAAGATCGGACTTATTTTGGCCGAGATATGCAAGTTATGAAGCTCCAAAAATCTTATTTTTTTGTTAATGCTGAAAATATTACATGGTCATCTTTGAATGCTCATAACTCGGGTATTTGATGTCGGATCATGGTCATTTTTGGCAAAAAATGAAATTTGCTGGCATGGCCATTTTTAAATGGCAATCTATAATTCTGATCTTAACGAGTCTAAAAAGGTATACCACTCAAAGATCGGACTTATTTTGGCCGAGATATGCAAGTTATGAAGCTCCAAAAATCTTATTTTTTTGTTAATGCTGAAAATATTACATGGTCATCTTTGAATGCTCATAACTCGGGTATTTGATGTCGGATCATGGTCATTTTTGGCAAAAAATGAAATTTGCTGGCATGGCCATTTTTAAATGGCAATCTATAATTCTGATCTTAACGAGTCTAAAAAGGTATACCACTCAAAGATCGGACTTATTTTGGCCGAGATATGCAAGTTATGAAGCTCCAAAAATCTTATTTTTTTGTTAATGCTGAAAAT
Source organism: Drosophila maculinotata (assembly GCA_035045305.1). NCBI lineage: Eukaryota > Metazoa > Arthropoda > Insecta > Diptera > Drosophilidae > Drosophila > Drosophila maculinotata. The sequence continues at coordinate 16,503 of JAWNPD010000117.1, read as the reverse complement.
ATTACATGGTCATCTTTGAATGCTCATAACTCGGGTATTTGATGTCGGATCATGGTCATTTTTGGCAAAAAATGAAATTTGCTGGCATGGCCATTTTTAAATGGCAATCTATAATTCTGATCTTAACGAGTCTAAAAAGGTATACCACTCAAAGATCGGACTTATTTTGGCCGAGATATGCAAGTTATGAAGCTCCAAAAATCTTATTTTTTTGTTAATGCTGAAAATATTACATGGTCATCTTTGAATGCTCATAACTCGGGTATTTGATGTCGGATCATGGTCATTTTTGGCAAAAAATGAAATTTGCTGGCATGGCCATTTTTAAATGGCAATCTATAATTCTGATCTTAACGAGTCTAAAAAGGTATACCACTCAAAGATCGGACTTATTTTGGCCGAGATATGCAAGTTATGAAGCTCCAAAAATCTTATTTTTTTGTTAATGCTGAAAATATTACATGGTCATCTTTGAATGCTCATAACTCGGGTATTTGATGTCGGATCATGGTCATTTTTGGCAAAAAATGAAATTTGCTGGCATGGCCATTTTTAAATGGCAATCTATAATTCTGATCTTAACGAGTCTAAAAAGGTATACCACTCAAAGATCGGACTTATTTTGGCCGAGATATGCAAGTTATGAAGCTCCAAAAATCTTATTTTTTTGTTAATGCTGAAAATATTACATGGTCATCTTTGAATGCTCATAACTCGGGTATTTGATGTCGGATCATGGTCATTTTTGGCAAAAAATGAAATTTGCTGGCATGGCCATTTTTAAATGGCAATCTATAATTCTGATCTTAACGAGTCTAAAAAGGTATACCACTCAAAGATCGGACTTATTTTGGCCGAGATATGCAAGTTATGAAGCTCCAAAAATCTTATATTTTTTGTTAATGCTGAAAATATTACATGGTCATCTTTTGAATGCTCATAACTCGGGTATTTGATGTCGGATCATGGTCATTTTTGGCAAAAAATGAAATTTGCTGGCATGGCCATTTTTAAATGGCAATCTATAATTCTGATCTTAACGAGTCTAAAAAGGTATACCACTCAAAGATCGGACTTATTTTGGCCGAGATATGCAAGTTATGAAGCTCCAAAAATCTTATTTTTTTGTTAATGCTGAAAATATTACATGGTCATCTTTGAATGCTCATAACTCGGGTATTTGATGTCGGATCATGGTCATTTTTGGCAAAAAATGAAATTTGCTGGCATGGCCATTTTTAAATGGCAATCTATAATTCTGATCTTAACGAGTCTAAAAAGGTATACCACTCAAAGATCGGACTTATTTTGGCCGAGATATGCAAGTTATGAAGCTCCAAAAATCTTATTTTTTTGTTAATGCTGAAAATATTACATGGTCATCTTTGAATGCTCATAACTCGGGTATTTGATGTCGGATCATGGTCATTTTTGGCAAAAAATGAAATTTGCTGGCATGGCCATTTTTAAATGGCAATCTATAATTCTGATCTTAACGAGTCTAAAAAGGTATACCACTCAAAGATCGGACTTATTTTGGCCGAGATATGCAAGTTATGAAGCTCCAAAAATCTTATTTTTTTGTTAATGCTGAAAATATTACATGGTCATCTTTGAATGCTCATAACTCGGGTATTTGATGTCGGATCATGGTCATTTTTGGCAAAAAATGAAATTTGCTGTGCATGCATGCCATTTTTAAATGGCAATCTATAATTCTGATCTTAACGAGTCTAAAAAGGTATACCACTCAAAGATCGGACTTATTTTGGCCGAGATATGCAAGTTATGAAGCTCCAAAAATCTTATTTTTTTGTTAATGCTGAAAATATTACATGGTCATCTTTGAATGCTCATAACTCGGGTATTTGATGTCGGATCATGGTCATTTTTGGCAAAAAATGAAATTTGCTGGCATGGCCATTTTTAAATGGCAATCTATAATTCTGATCTTAACGAGTCTAAAAAGGTATACCACTCAAAGATCGGACTTATTTTGGCCGAGATATGCAAGTTATGAAGCTCCAAAAATCTTATTTTTTTGTTAATGCTGAAAATATTACATGGTCATCTTTGAATGCTCATAACTCGGGTATTTGATGTCGGATCATGGTCATTTTTGGCAAAAAATGAAATTTGCTGGCATGGCCATTTTTAAATGGCAATCTATAATTCTGATCTTAACGAGTCTAAAAAGGTATACCACTCAAAGATCGGACTTATTTTGGCCGAGATATGCAAGTTATGAAGCTCCAAAAATCTTATTTTTTTTATTGTTAAAAAATTTTATTTGTTTTTTTTTATTTCTCCTCACCCCGGTTTTTTTTTTCCGGTCATGGTTATTTTTGGCAAAAAATGAAATTTTCTGGCATGGCCATTTTTAAATGGCAATCTATAATTCTGATCTTAACGAGTCTAAAAAGGTATACCACTCAAAGATCGGACTTATTTTGGCCGAGATATGCAAGTTATGAAGCTCCAAAAAATCTTATTTTTTTGTTAATGCTGAAAATATTACATGGTCATCTTTGAATGCTCATAACTCGGGTATTTGATGTCGGATCATGGTCATTTTTGGCAAAAAATGAAATTTGCTGGCATGGCCATTTTTAAATGGCAATCTATAATTCTGATCTTAACGAGTCTAAAAAGGTATACCATCTCAAAGAAAGATCGGACTTATTTTGGCCGAGATATGCAAGTTATGAAGCTCCAAAAATAAAATTTATTTTTTGTTAATGCTGAAAATATTACATGGTCATCTTTGAATGCTCATAACTCGGGTATTTGATGTCGGATCATGGTCATTTTTGGCAAAAAATGAAATTTGCTGGCATGGCCATTTTTAAATGGCAATCTATAATTCTGATCTTAACGAGTCTAAAAAGGTATACCACTCAAAGATCGGACTTATTTTGGCCGAGATATGCAAGTTATGAAGCTCCAAAAATCTTATTTTTTTGTTAATGCTGAAAATATTACATGGTCATCTTTGAATGCTCATAACTCGGGTATTTGATGTCGGATCATGGTCATTTTTGGCAAAAAATGAAATTTGCTGGCATGGCCATTTTTAAATGGCAATCTATAATTCTGATCTTAACGAGTCTAAAAAGGTATACCACTCAAAGATCGGACTTATTTTGGCCGAGATATGCAAGTTATGAAGCTCCAAAAATCTTATTTTTTTGTTAATGCTGAAAATATTACATGGTCATCTTTGAATGCTCATAACTCGGGTATTTGATGTCGGATCATGGTCATTTTTGGCAAAAAATGAAATTTGCTGGCATGGCCATTTTTAAATGGCAATCTATAATTCTGATCTTAACGAGTCTAAAAAGGTATACCACTCAAAGATCGGACTTATTTTGGCCGAGATATGCAAGTTATGAAGCTCCAAAAATCTTATTTTTTTGTTAATGCTGAAAATATTACATGGTCATCTTTGAATGCTCATAACTCGGGTATTTGATGTCGGATCATGGTCATTTTTGGCAAAAAATGAAATTTGCTGGCATGGCCATTTTTAAATGGCAATCTATAATTCTGATCTTAACGAGTCTAAAAAGGTATACCACTCAAAGATCGGACTTATTTTGGCCGAGATATGCAAGTTATGAAGCTCCAAAAATCTTATTTTTTTGTTAATGCTGAAAATATTACATGGTCATCTTTGAATGCTCATAACTCGGGTATTTGATGTCGGATCATGGTCATTTTTGGCAAAAAATGAAATTTGCTGGCATGGCCATTTTTAAATGGCAATCTATAATTCTGATCTTAACGAGTCTAAAAAGGTATACCACTCAAAAGATCGGACTTATTTTGGCCGAGATATGCAAGTTATGAAGCTCCAAAAATCTTATTTTTTTGTTAATGCTGAAAATATTACATGGTCATCTTTGAATGCTCATAACTCGGGTATTTGATGTCGGATCATGGTCATTTTTGGCAAAAAATGAAATTTGCTGGCATGGCCATTTTTAAATGGCAATCTATAATTCTGATCTTAACGAGTCTAAAAAGGTATACCACTCAAAGATCGGACTTATTTTGGCCGAGATATGCAAGTTATGAAGCTCCAAAAATCTTATTTTTTTGTTAATGCTGAAAATATTACATGGTCATCTTTGAATGCTCATAACTCGGGTATTTGATGTCGGATCATGGTCATTTTTGGCAAAAAATGAAATTTGCTGGCATGGCCATTTTTAAATGGCAATCTATAATTCTGATCTTAACGAGTCTAAAAAGGTATACCACTCAAAGATCGGACTTATTTTGGCCGAGATATGCAAGTTATGAAGCTCCAAAAATCTTATTTTTTTGTTAATGCTGAAAATATTACATGGTCATCTTTGAATGCTCATAACTCGGGTATTTGATGTCGGATCATGGTCATTTTTGGCAAAAAATGAAATTTGCTGGCATGGCCATTTTTAAATGGCAATCTATAATTCTGATCTTAACGAGTCTAAAAAGGTATACCACTCAAAGATCGGACTTATTTTGGCCGAGATATGCAAGTTATGAAGCTCCAAAAATCTTATTTTTTTGTTAATGCTGAAAATATTACATGGTCATCTTTGAATGCTCATAACTCGGGTATTTGATGTCGGATCATGGTCATTTTTGGCAAAAAATGAAATTTGCTGGCATGGCCATTTTTAAATGGCAATCTATAATTCTGATCTTAACGAGTCTAAAAAGGTATACCACTCAAAGATCGGACTTATTTTGGCCGAGATATGCAAGTTATGAAGCTCCAAAAATCTTATTTTTTTGTTAATGCTGAAAATATTACATGGTCATCTTTGAATGCTCATAACTCGGGTATTTGATGTCGGATCATGGTCATTTTTGGCAAAAAATGAAATTTGCTGGCATGGCCATTTTTAAATGGCAATCTATAATTCTGATCTTAACGAGTCTAAAAAGGTATACCACTCAAAGATCGGACTTATTTTGGCCGAGATATGCAAGTTATGAAGCTCCAAAAATCTTATTTTTTTGTTAATGCTGAAATTAAAAGGTCATTTTTTAACCATAACCCGGGTATTTGATGTCGGATCATGGTCATTTTTGGCAAAAAATGAAATTTTCTGGCATGGCCATTTTTAAATGGCAATCTATAATTCTGATCTTAACGAGTCTAAAAAGGTATACCACTCAAAGATCGGACTTATTTTGGCCGAGATATGCAAGTTATGAAGCTCCAAAAATCTTATTTTTTTGTTAATGCTGAAAATATTACATGGTCATCTTTGAATGCTCATAACTCGGGTATTTGATGTCGGATCATGGTCATTTTTGGCAAAAAATGAAATTTGCTGGCATGGCCATTTTTAAATGGCAATCTATAATTCTGATCTTAACGAGTCTAAAAAGGTATACCACTCAAAGATCGGACTTATTTTGGCCGAGATATGCAAGTTATGAAGCTCCAAAAATCTTATTTTTTTGTTAATGCTGAAAATATTACATGGTCATCTTTGAATGCTCATAACTCGGGTATTTGATGTCGGATCATGGTCATTTTTGGCAAAAAATGAAATTTGCTGGCATGGCCATTTTTAAATGGCAATCTATAATTCTGATCTTAACGAGTCTAAAAAGGTATACCACTCAAAGATCGGACTTATTTTGGCCGAGATATGCAAGTTATGAAGCTCCAAAAATCTTATTTTTTTTAAAAATTACATGGTCATTTTTTTAGTTCCAAACTCGGGTATTTTATGTCGGATCATGGTCATTTTTGGCAAAAAATGAAATTTGCTGGCATGGCCATTTTTAAATGGCAATCTATAATTCTGATCTTAACGAGTCTAAAAAGGTATACCACTCAAAGATCGGACTTATTTTGGCCGAGATATGCAAGTTATGAAGCTCCAAAAATCTTATTTTTTTGTTAATGCTGAAAATATTACATGGTCATCTTTGAATGCTCATAACTCGGGTATTTGATGTCGGATCATGGTCATTTTTGGCAAAAAATGAAATTTGCTGGCATGGCCATTTTTAAATGGCAATCTATAATTCTGATCTTAACGAGTCTAAAAAGGTATACCACTCAAAGATCGGACTTATTTTGGCCGAGATATGCAAGTTATGAAGCTCCAAAAATCTTATTTTTTTGTTAATGCTGAAAATATTACATGGTCATCTTTGAATGCTCATAACTCGGGTATTTGATGTCGGATCATGGTCATTTTTGGCAAAAAATGAAATTTGCTGGCATGGCCATTTTTAAATGGCAATCTATAATTCTGATCTTAACGAGTCTAAAAAGGTATACCACTCAAAGATCGGACTTATTTTGGCCGAGATATGCAAGTTATGAAGCTCCAAAAATCTTATTTTTTTGTTAATGCTGAAAATATTACATGGTCATCTTTGAATGCTCATAACTCGGGTATTTGATGTCGGATCATGGTCATTTTTGGCAAAAAATGAAATTTGCTGGCATGGCCATTTTTAAATGGCAATCTATAATTCTGATCTTAACGAGTCTAAAAAGGTATACCACTCAAAGATCGGACTTATTTTGGCCGAGATATGCAAGTTATGAAGCTCCAAAAATCTTATTTTTTTTAATAATATATTGTCTCTTTTATGCCTTAACCCGGTATTTTATTTCGGTCGTCATTTTTTGCAAAAAATGAAATTTTCTGGCATGGCCATTTTTAAATGGCAATCTATAATTCTGATCTTAACGAGTCTAAAAAGGTATACCACTCAAAGATCGGACTTATTTTGGCCGAGATATGCAAGTTATGAAGCTCCAAAAATCTTATTTTTTTGTTAATGCTGAAAATATTACATGGTCATCTTTGAATGCTCATAACTCGGGTATTTGATGTCGGATCATGGTCATTTTTGGCAAAAAATGAAATTTGCTGGCATGGCCATTTTTAAATGGCAATCTATAATTCTGATCTTAACGAGTCTAAAAAGGTATACCACTCAAAGATCGGACTTATTTTGGCCGAGATATGCAAGTTATGAAGCTCCAAAAATCTTATTTTTTTGTTAATGCTGAAAATATTACATGGTCATCTTTGAATGCTCATAACTCGGGTATTTGATGTCGGATCATGGTCATTTTTGGCAAAAAATGAAATTTGCTGGCATGGCCATTTTTAAATGGCAATCTATAATTCTGATCTTAACGAGTCTAAAAAGGTATACCACTCAAAGATCGGACTTATTTTGGCCGAGATATGCAAGTTATGAAGCTCCAAAAATCTTATTTTTTTTTGAAATATTACATGGTTAATGCTAAAATATTGAATGCATGGTCATAACTTTGGGATATGTCGGATCATGGTCATTTTTGGCAAAAAATGAAATTTGCTGGCATGGCCATTTTTAAATGGCAATCTATAATTCTGATCTTAACGAGTCTAAAAAGGTATACCACTCAAAGATCGGACTTATTTTGGCCGAGATATGCAAGTTATGAAGCTCCAAAAATCTTATTTTTTTGTTAATGCTGAAAATATTACATGGTCATCTTTGAATGCTCATAACTCGGGTATTTGATGTCGGATCATGGTCATTTTTGGCAAAAAATGAAATTTGCTGGCATGGCCATTTTTAAATGGCAATCTATAATTCTGATCTTAACGAGTCTAAAAAGGTATACCACTCAAAGATCGGACTTATTTTGGCCGAGATATGCAAGTTATGAAGCTCCAAAAATCTTATTTTTTTGTTAATGCTGAAAATATTACATGGTCATCTTTGAATGCTCATAACTCGGGTATTTGATGTCGGATCATGGTCATTTTTGGCAAAAAATGAAATTTGCTGGCATGGCCATTTTTAAATGGCAATCTATAATTCTGATCTTAACGAGTCTAAAAAGGTATACCACTCAAAGATCGGACTTATTTTGGCCGAGATATGCAAGTTATGAAGCTCCAAAAATCTTATTTTTTTGTTAATGCTGAAAATATTACATGGTCATCTTTGAATGCTCATAACTCGGGTATTTGATGTCGGATCATGGTCATTTTTGGCAAAAAATGAAATTTGCTGGCATGGCCATTTTTAAATGGCAATCTATAATTCTGATCTTAACGAGTCTAAAAAGGTATACCACTCAAAGATCGGACTTATTTTGGCCGAGATATGCAAGTTATGAAGCTCCAAAAATCTTATTTTTTTGTTAATGCTGAAAATATTACATGGTCATCTTTGAATGCTCATAACTCGGGTATTTGATGTCGGATCATGGTCATTTTTGGCAAAAAATGAAATTTGCTGGCATGGCCATTTTTAAATGGCAATCTATAATTCTGATCTTAACGAGTCTAAAAAGGTATACCACTCAAAGATCGGACTTATTTTGGCCGAGATATGCAAGTTATGAAGCTCCAAAAATCTTATTTTTTTGTTAATGCTGAAAATATTACATGGTCATCTTTGAATGCTCATAACTCGGGTATTTGATGTCGGATCATGGTCATTTTTGGCAAAAAATGAAATTTGCTGGCATGGCCATTTTTAAATGGCAATCTATAATTCTGATCTTAACGAGTCTAAAAAGGTATACCACTCAAAGATCGGACTTATTTTGGCCGAGATATGCAAGTTATGAAGCTCCAAAAATCTTATTTTTTTGTTAATGCTGAAAATATTACATGGTCATCTTTGAATGCTCATAACTCGGGTATTTGATGTCGGATCATGGTCATTTTTGGCAAAAAATGAAATTTGCTGGCATGGCCATTTTTAAATGGCAATCTATAATTCTGATCTTAACGAGTCTAAAAAGGTATACCACTCAAAGATCGGACTTATTTTGGCCGAGATATGCAAGTTATGAAGCTCCAAAAATCTTATTTTTTTGTTAATGCTGAAAATATTACATGGTCATCTTTGAATGCTCATAACTCGGGTATTTGATGTCGGATCATGGTCATTTTTGGCAAAAAATGAAATTTGCTGGCATGGCCATTTTTAAATGGCAATCTATAATTCTGATCTTAACGAGTCTAAAAAGGTATACCACTCAAAGATCGGACTTATTTTGGCCGAGATATGCAAGTTATGAAGCTCCAAAAATCTAATTTTTTTCTAAATTTGCTGGCATGGCCATTTTTAAATGGCAATCTATAATTCTGATCTTAACGAGTCTAAAAAGGTATACCACTCAAAGATCGGACTTATTTTGGCCGAGATATGCAAGTTATGAAGCTCCAAAAATCTTATTTTTTTGTTAATGCTGAAAATATTACATGGTCATCTTTGAATGCTCATAACTCGGGTATTTGATGTCGGATCATGGTCATTTTTGGCAAAAAATGAAATTTGCTGGCATGGCCATTTTTAAATGGCAATCTATAATTCTGATCTTAACGAGTCTAAAAAGGTATACCACTCAAAGATCGGACTTATTTTGGCCGAGATATGCAAGTTATGAAGCTCCAAAAATCTTATTTTTTTGTTAATGCTGAAAATATTACATGGTCATCTTTGAATGCTCATAACTCGGGTATTTGATGTCGGATCATGGTCATTTTTGGCAAAAAATGAAATTTTCTGGCATGGCCATTTTTAAATGGCAATCTATAATTCTGATCTTAACGAGTCTAAAAAGGTATACCACTCAAAGATCGGACTTATTTTGGCCGAGATATGCAAGTTATGAAGCTCCAAAAATCTTATTTTTTTGTTAATGCTGAAAATATTACATGGTCATCTTTGAATGCTCATAACTCGGGTATTTGATGTCGGATCATGGTCATTTTTGGCAAAAAATGAAATTTGCTGGCATGGCCATTTTTAAATGGCAATCTATAATTCTGATCTTAACGAGTCTAAAAAGGTATACCACTCAAAGATCGGACTTATTTTGGCCGAGATATGCAAGTTATGAAGCTCCAAAAATCTTATTTTTTGTTAATGCTGAAAATATTACATGGTCATCTTTGAATGCTCATAACTCGGGTATTTGATGTCGGATCATGGTCATTTTTGGCAAAAAATGAAATTTGCTGGCATGGCCATTTTTAAATGGCAATCTATAATTCTGATCTTAACGAGTCTAAAAAGGTATACCACTCAAAGATCGGACTTATTTTGGCCGAGATATGCAAGTTATGAAGCTCCAAAATCTTATTTTTTTGTTAATGCTGAAAATATTACATGGTCATCTTTGAATGCTCATAACTCGGGTATTTGATGTCGGATCATGGTCATTTTTGGCAAAAAATGAAATTTGCTGGCATGGCCATTTTTAAATGGCAATCTATAATTCTGATCTTAACGAGTCTAAAAAGGTATACCACTCAAAGATCGGACTTATTTTGGCCGAGATATGCAAGTTATGAAGCTCCAAAAATCTTATTTTTTTGTTAATGCTGAAAATATTACATGGTCATCTTTGAATGCTCATAACTCGGGTATTTGATGTCGGATCATGGTCATTTTTGGCAAAAAATGAAATTTTCTGGCATGGCCATTTTTAAATGGCAATCTATAATTCTGATCTTAACGAGTCTAAAAAGGTATACCACTCAAAGATCGGACTTATTTTGGCCGAGATATGCAAGTTATGAAGCTCCAAAAATCTTATTTTTTTGTTAATGCTGAAAATATTACATGGTCATCTTTGAATGCTCATAACTCGGGTATTTGATGTCGGATCATGGTCATTTTTGGCAAAAAATGAAATTTTCTGGCATGGCCATTTTTAAATGGCAATCTATAATTCTGATCTTAACGAGTCTAAAAAGGTATACCACTCAAAGATCGGACTTATTTTGGCCGAGATATGCAAGTTATGAAGCTCCAAAAATCTTATTTTTTTGTTAATGCTGAAAATATTACATGGTCATCTTTGAATGCTCATAACTCGGGTATTTGATGTCGGATCATGGTCATTTTTGGCAAAAAATGAAATTTGCTGGCATGGCCATTTTTAAATGGCAATCTATAATTCTGATCTTAACGAGTCTAAAAAGGTATACCACTCAAAGATCGGACTTATTTTGGCCGAGATATGCAAGTTATGAAGCTCCAAAAATCTTATTTTTTTGTTAATGCTGAAAATATTACATGGTCATCTTTGAATGCTCATAACTCGGGTATTTGATGTCGGATCATGGTCATTTTTGGCAAAAAATTAAATTTGCTGGCATGGCCATTTTTAAATGGCAATCTATAATTCTGATCTTAACGAGTCTAAAAAGGTATACCACTCAAAGATCGGACTTATTTTGGCCGAGATATGCAAGTTATGAAGCTCCAAAAATCTAATTTTTTTTTTTTTTTTATATTTTTAAAATTAAATTTTCTGGCATGGCCATTTTTAAATGGCAATCTATAATTCTGATCTTAACGAGTCTAAAAAGGTATACCACTCAAAGATCGGACTTATTTTGGCCGAGATATGCAAGTTATGAAGCTCCAAAAATCTTATTTTTTTGTTAATGCTGAAAATATTACATGGTCATCTTTGAATGCTCATAACTCGGGTATTTGATGTCGGATCATGGTCATTTTTGGCAAAAAATGAAATTTGCTGGCATGGCCATTTTTAAATGGCAATCTATAATTCTGATCTTAACGAGTCTAAAAAGGTATACCACTCAAAGATCGGACTTATTTTGGCCGAGATATGCAAGTTATGAAGCTCCAAAAATCTTATTTTTTTGTTAATGCTGAAAATATTACATGGTCATCTTTGAATGCTCATAACTCGGGTATTTGATGTCGGATCATGGTCATTTTTGGCAAAAAATGAAATTTTCTGGCATGGCCATTTTTAAATGGCAATCTATAATTCTGATCTTAACGAGTCTAAAAAGGTATACCACTCAAAGATCGGACTTATTTTGGCCGAGATATGCAAGTTATGAAGCTCCAAAAATCTTATTTTTTTGTTAATGCTGAAAATATTACATGGTCATCTTTGAATGCTCATAACTCGGGTATTTGATGTCGGATCATGGTCATTTTTGGCAAAAAATGAAATTTGCTGGCATGGCCATTTTTAAATGGCAATCTATAATTCTGATCTTAACGAGTCTAAAAAGGTATACCACTCAAAGATCGGACTTATTTTGGCCGAGATATGCAAGTTATGAAGCTCCAAAAATCTTATTTTTTTGTTAATGCTGAAAATATTACATGGTCATCTTTGAATGCTCATAACTCGGGTATTTGATGTCGGATCATGGTCATTTTTGGCAAAAAATGAAATTTGCTGGCATGGCCATTTTTAAATGGCAATCTATAATTCTGATCTTAACGAGTCTAAAAAGGTATACCACTCAAAGATCGGACTTATTTTGGCCGAGATATGCAAGTTATGAAGCTCCAAAAATCTTATTTTTTTGTTAATGCTGAAAATATTACATGGTCATCTTTGAATGCTCATAACTCGGGTATTTGATGTCGGATCATGGTCATTTTTGGCAAAAAATGAAATTTGCTGGCATGGCCATTTTTAAATGGCAATCTATAATTCTGATCTTAACGAGTCTAAAAAGGTATACCACTCAAAGATCGGACTTATTTTGGCCGAGATATGCAAGTTATGAAGCTCCAAAAATCTTATTTTTTTGTTAATGCTGAAAATATTACATGGTCATCTTTGAATGCTCATAACTCGGGTATTTGATGTCGGATCATGGTCATTTTTGGCAAAAAATGAAATTTGCTGGCATGGCCATTTTTAAATGGCAATCTATAATTCTGATCTTAACGAGTCTAAAAAGGTATACCACTCAAAGATCGGACTTATTTTGGCCGAGATATGCAAGTTATGAAGCTCCAAAAATCTAATTTTTTTGTTAATGCTGAAAATATTACATGGTCATCTTTGAATGCTCATAACGCGGGTATTTGATGTCGGATCATGGTCATTTTTGGCAAAAAATTAAATTTGCTGGCATGGCCATTTTTAAATGGCAATCTATAATTCTGATCTTAACGAGTCTAAAAAGGTATACCACTCAAAGATCGGACTTATTTTGGCCGAGATATGCAAGTTATGAAGCTCCAAAAATCGTATTTTTTTGTTAATGCTGAAATTATTACATGGTCATCTTTGAATGCTCATAACTCGGGTATTTGATGTCGGATCATGGTCATTTTTGGCAAAAAATGAAATTTGCTGGCATGGCCATTTTTAAATGGCAATCTATAATTCTGATCTTAACGAGTCTAAAAAGGTATACCACTCAAAGATCGGACTTATTTTGGCCGAGATATGCAAGTTATGAAGCTCCAAAAATCTTATTTTTTTGTTAATGCTGAAAATATTACATGGTCATCTTTGAATGCTCATAACTCGGGTATTTGATGTCGGATCATGGTCATTTTTGGCAAAAAATGAAATTTGCTGGCATGGCCATTTTTAAATGGCAATCTATAATTCTGATCTTAACGAGTCTAAAAAGGTATACCACTCAAAGATCGGACTTATTTTGGCCGAGATATGCAAGTTATGAAGCTCCAAAAATCTTATTTTTTTGTTAATGCTGAAAATATTACATGGTCATCTTTGAATGCTCATAACTCGGGTATTTGATGTCGGATCATGGTCATTTTTGGCAAAAAATGAAATTTGCTGGCATGGCCATTTTTAAATGGCAATCTATAATTCTGATCTTAACGAGTCTAAAAAGGTATACCACTCAAAGATCGGACTTATTTTGGCCGAGATATGCAAGTTATGAAGCTCCAAAAATCTTATTTTTTTGTTAATGCTGAAAATATTACATGGTCATCTTTGAATGCTCATAACTCGGGTATTTGATGTCGGATCATGGTCATTTTTGGCAAAAAATGAAATTTTCTGGTATGGCCATTTTTAAATGGCAATCTATAATTCTGATCTTAACGAGTCTAAAAAGGTATACCACTCAAAGATCGGACTTATTTTGGCCGAGATATGCAAGTTATGAAGCTCCAAAAATCTAACTTTTTTGTTAATGCTTAAAATATTACATGGTCATCTTTGAATGCTCATAACTCGGGTATTTGATGTCGGATCATGGTCATTTTTGGCAAAAAATGAAATAAGCTGGCATGGCTATTTTTAAATGGCAATCTATAATTCTGATCTTAACGAGTCTAAAAAGGTATACCACTCAAAGATCGGACTTATTTTGGCCGAGATATGCAAGTTATGAAGCTCCAAAAATCTTATTTTTTTGTTAATGCTGAAAATATTACATGGTCATCTTTGAATGCTCATAACTCGGGTATTTGATGTCGGATCATGGTCATTTTTGGCAAAAAATGAAATTTGCTGGCATGGCCATTTTTAAATGGCAATCTATAATTCTGATCTTAACGAGTCTAAAAAGGTATACCACTCAAGGGTCGGACTTATTTTGGCCGAGATATGCAAGTTATGAAGCTCCAAAAATCTTATATTTTTGTTAATGCTGAAAATATTACATGGTTATCTTTGAATGCTCATAACTCGGGTATTTGATGTCGGATCATGGACATTTTTGGCAAAAAATTAAATTTGCTGGCATGGCCATTTTTAAATGACAATCTATAATTCTGATCTTAACGAGTCTAAAAAGTTATACCACTCAAAGATCGGACTTATTTAGGCCGAGATATGCAAGTTATGAAGCTCCAAAAATCTTATTTTTTTGTTAATGCTGAAAATATTACATGGTCATCTTTGAATGCTCATAGCTCGGGTATTTGATGTCGGATCAGGGTCATTTTTGGCAAAAAATTAAATTTGCTGGCATGGCCATTTTTAAATGGCAATCTATAATTCTGATCTTAACGAATCTCAAAAGGTGTACCACTCAAAGATCGGATTTATTTTGGCCGAGATATGCAAGTTATGAAGCTCCAAAAATCTTATTTTTATACTAATACCCCAAATATTACATGGTCATCTTTGAATGCTCATAACTCGGGTATTTGATGAAAGATCATGGTCATTTTTGGCAAAAATTAAATTTGCTGGCATGGCCATTTTTAAATGTCAATCTATAATTCTGGTCTTAACGAGTCTAAAAAGGTATACCACTCAATGATCGGACTTATTTTGGCCGAGATATGCAAGTTATGAAGCTCCAAAAATCTTATTTTTTTGTTAATGCTGAAAATATTACATGGTCATCTTTGAATGCTCATAGCTCGGGTATTTGATATCGGATCATGGTCATTTTTGGCAAAAAATGAAATTTGCTAGCATGGCCATTTTTAAATGGCAATCTATAATTCTGATCTTAACGAGTCTAAAAAGGTATACCACTCAAAGATCGGACTTATTTTGGCCGAGATATGCAAGTTATGAAGCTCCAAAAATCTTACTTTTTTGTTAATGCTGAAAATATTACATGGTCATCTTTAAATGCTCATAACTCGGGTATTTGATGTCGGATCATGGTAATTATTGGCAAAAAATTAAATTTGCTGGCATGGCCATTTATAAATGGCAATCTATAATTCTGATCTTAACGAGTCTAAAAAGGTATACCACTCAAAGATTGGACTTATTTTGGCCGAGATATGCAAGTTATGAAGCTCCAAAAATCTTATTTTTTTGTTAATGCTGAAAATATTACATGGTTATCTTTGAATGCTCATAACTCCAGGTATTTGATGTCGGATCATGGACATTTTTGGCAAAAAATTAAATAAGCTGGCATGGCCATTTTTAAATGGCAATCTATAATTCTGATCTTAACGAGTCTAAAAAGGTATACCACTCAAAGATCGGACTTATTTTGGCCGAGATATGCAAGTTATGAAGCTCCAAAAATCTAATTTTTTTGTTAATGCTGAAAATATTACATGGTCATCTTTGAATGCTCATAAGTCGGAGCATTTGATGTCTGGATGATGGTCATTTTTGGCAAAAAATGAAATTTACAAGAATGGCCATTTTTAAATGGCAATCTATAATTCTGATCTTAACGAGTCTAAAAAGGTATACCACTCAAAGATCGGACTTATTTTGGCCGAGACTATTGCAAGTTATGAAGCTCCAAAAATCTTACTTTTTTGTTAATGCTGAAAATATTACATGGTCATCTTTGAATGCTCATAACTCAGGCAAATGATGTCGGATCATGGTCATTTTTGGCAAAAAAATGAAATTAGCTGGCATGGCTATTTTTAAATGGCAATCTATAATTCTGATCTTAACGAGTCTAAAAAGGTATACTACTCAAAGATCGGACTTATTTTGGCCGAGATATGCAAGTTATGAAGCTCCAAAAAATCTTATTTTTTTGTTAATGCTGAAAATATTACATGGTCATCTTTGAATGCTCATAGCTCGGGTATTTGATGTCGGATCATGGTTATTTTTGGCAAAAAATGAAATTTGCTGGCATGGCCATTTTTAAATGGCAATCTATAATTCTGATCTTAACGAGTCTAAAAAGGTATACCATATCAAAGTCCGGACTTATTTTGGCCGAGATATGCAAGTTATGAAGCTCCAAAAATCTTTTTTTTTTGTTAATGCTGAAAATATTACATGGTTATCTTTGAATACTCATA
>JAWNPD010000116.1:0-22539 GCA_035045305.1 Drosophila maculinotata | reverse complement strand
ATGATCAGAATTATAGATTGCCATTTAAAAATGGCCATGCCAGCAAATTTCATTTTTTGCCAAAAATGACCATGATCCGACATCAAATACCCGAGTTATGAGCATTCAAAGATGACCATGTAATATTTTCAGCATTAACAAAAAAATAAGATTTTTGGAGCTTCATAACTTGCATATCTCGGCCAAAATAAGTCCGATCTTTGAGTGGTATACCTTTTTAGACTCGTTAAGATCAGAATTATAGATTGCCATTTAAAAATGGCCATGCCAGCAAATTTAATTTTTTGCCAAAAATGACCATGATCCGACATCAAATACCCGAGTTATGAGCATTCAAAGATGACCATGTAATATTTTCAGCATTAACAAAAAAATTAGATTTTTGGAGCTTCATAACTTGCATATCTCGGCCAAAATAAGTCCGATCTTTGAGTGGTATACCTTTTTAGACTCGTTAAGATCAGAATTATAGATTGCCATTTAAAAATGGCCATGCCAGCAAATTTCATTTTTTGCCAAAAATGACCATGATCCGACATCAAATACCCGAGTTATGAGCATTCAAAGATGACCATGTAATATTTTCAGCATTAACAAAAAAATAAGATTTTTGGAGCTTCATAACTTGCATATCTCGGCCAAAATAAGTCCGATCTTTGAGTGGTATACCTTTTTAGACTCGTTAAGATCAGAATTATAGATTGCCATTTAAAAATGGCCATGCCAGCAAATTTCATTTTTTGCCAAAAATGACCATGATCCGACATCAAATACCCGAGTTATGAGCATTCAAAGATGACCATGTAATATTTTCAGCATTAACAAAAAAATAAGATTTTTGGAGCTTCATAACTTGCATATCTCGGCCAAAATAAGTCCGATCTTTGAGTGGTATACCTTTTTAGACTCGTTAAGATCAGAATTATAGATTGCCATTTAAAAATGGCCATGCCAGCAAATTTCATTTTTTGCCAAAAATGACCATGATCCGACATCAAATACCCGAGTTATGAGCATTCAAAGATGACCATGTAATATTTTCAGCATTAACAAAAAAATAAGATTTTTGGAGCTTCATAACTTGCATATCTCGGCCAAAATAAGTCCGATCTTTGAGTGGTATACCTTTTTAGACTCGTTAAGATCAGAATTATAGATTGCCATTTAAAAATGGCCATGCCAGCAAATTTCATTTTTTGCCAAAAATGACCATGATCCGACATCAAATACCCGAGTTATGAGCATTCAAAGATGACCATGTAATATTTTCAGCATTAACAAAAAAATAAGATTTTTGGAGCTTCATAACTTGCATATCTCGGCCAAAATAAGTCCGATCTTTGAGTGGTATACCTTTTTAGACTCGTTAAGATCAGAATTATAGATTGCCATTTAAAAATGGCCATGCCAGCAAATTTCATTTTTTGCCAAAAATGACCATGATACCGACATCAAATACCTCGAGTTATGAGCATTCAAAGATGACCATGTAATATTTTCAGCATTAACAAAAAAATAAGATTTTTGGAGCTTCATAACTTGCATATCTCGGCCAAAATAAGTCCGATCTTTGAGTGGTATACCTTTTTAGACTCGTTAAGATCAGAATTATAGATTGCCATTTAAAAATGGCCATGCCAGCAAATTTAATTTTTTGCCAAAAATGACCATGATCCGACATCAAATACCCGAGTTATGAGCATTCAAAGATGACCATGTAATATTTTCAGCATTAACAAAAAAATTAGATTTTTGGAGCTTCATAACTTGCATATCTCGGCCAAAATAAGTCCGATCTTTGAGTGGTATACCTTTTTAGACTCGTTAAGATCAGAATTATAGATTGCCATTTAAAAATGGCCATGCCAGCAAATTTCATTTTTTGCCAAAAATGACCATGATCCGACATCAAATACCCGAGTTATAGAGCATTCAAAGATGACCATGTAATATTTTCAGCGATTAACAAAAAAATATAGATTTTTGGAGCTTCATAACTTGCATATCTCGGCCAAAATAAGTCCGATCTTTGAGTGGTATACCTTTTTAGACTCGTTAAGATCAGAATTATAGATTGCCATTTAAAAATGGCCATGCCAGCAAATTTCATTTTTTGCCAAAAATGACCATGATCCGACATCAAATACCCGAGTTATGAGCATTCAAAGATGACCATGTAATATTTTCAGCATTAACAAAAAAATAAGATTTTTGGAGCTTCATAACTTGCATATCTCGGCCAAAATAAGTCCGATCTTTGAGTGGTATACCTTTTTAGACTCGTTAAGATCAGAATTATAGATTGCCATTTAAAAATGGCCATGCCAGCAAATTTCATTTTTTGCCAAAAATGACCATGATCCGACATCAAATACCCGAGTTATGAGCATTCAAAGATGACCATGTAATATTTTCAGCATTAACAAAAAAATAAGATTTTTGGAGCTTCATAACTTGCATATCTCGGCCAAAATAAGTCCGATCTTTGAGTGGTATACCTTTTTAGACTCGTTAAGATCAGAATTATAGATTGCCATTTAAAAATGGCCATGCCAGCAAATTTCATTTTTTGCCAAAAATGACCATGATCCGACATCAAATACCCGAGTTATGAGCATTCAAAGATGACCATGTAATATTTTCAGCATTAACAAAAAAATAAGATTTTTGGAGCTTCATAACTTGCATATCTCGGCCAAAATAAGTCCGATCTTTGAGTGGTATACCTTTTTAGACTCGTTAAGATCAGAATTATAGATTGCCATTTAAAAATGGCCATGCCAGCAAATTTCATTTTTTGCCAAAAATGACCATGATCCGACATCAAATACCCGAGTTATGAGCATTCAAAGATGACCATGTAATATTTTCAGCATTAACAAAAAAATAAGATTTTTGGAGCTTCATAACTTGCATATCTCGGCCAAAATAAGTCCGATCTTTGAGTGGTATACCTTTTTAGACTCGTTAAGATCAGAATTATAGATTGCCATTTAAAAATGGCCATGCCAGCAAATTTAATTTTTTGCCAAAAATGACCATGATCCGACATCAAATACCCGAGTTATGAGCATTCAAAGATGACCATGTAATATTTTCAGCATTAACAAAAAAATAAGATTTTTGGAGCTTCATAACTTGCATATCTCGGCCAAAATAAGTCCGATCTTTGAGTGGTATACCTTTTTAGACTCGTTAAGATCAGAATTATAGATTGCCATTTAAAAATGGCCATGCCAGCAAATTTAATTTTTTGCCAAAAATGACCATGATCCGACATCAAATACCCGAGTTATGAGCATTCAAAGATGACCATGTAATATTTTCAGCATTAACAAAAAAATAAGATTTTTGGAGCTTCATAACTTGCATATCTCGGCCAAAATAAGTCCGATCTTTGAGTGGTATACCTTTTTAGACTCGTTAAGATCAGAATTATAGATTGCCATTTAAAAATGGCCATGCCAGCAAATTTCATTTTTTGCCAAAAATGACCATGATCCGACATCAAATACCCGAGTTATGAGCATTCAAAGATGACCATGTAATATTTTCAGCATTAACAAAAAAATAAGATTTTTGGAGCTTCATAACTTGCATATCTCGGCCAAAATAAGTCCGATCTTTGAGTGGTATACCTTTTTAGACTCGTTAAGATCAGAATTATAGATTGCCATTTAAAAATGGCCATGCCAGCAAATTTCATTTTTTGCCAAAAATGACCATGATCCGACATCAAATACCCGAGTTATGAGCATTCAAAGATGACCATGTAATATTTTCAGCATTAACAAAAAAATAAGATTTTTGGAGCTTCATAACTTGCATATCTCGGCCAAAATAAGTCCGATCTTTGAGTGGTATACCTTTTTAGACTCGTTAAGATCAGAATTATAGATTGCCATTTAAAAATGGCCATGCCAGCAAATTTCATTTTTTGCCAAAAATGACCATGATCCGACATCAAATACCCGAGTTATGAGCATTCAAAGATGACCATGTAATATTTTCAGCATTAACAAAAAAATAAGATTTTTGGAGCTTCATAACTTGCATATCTCGGCCAAAATAAGTCCGATCTTTGAGTGGTATACCTTTTTAGACTCGTTAAGATCAGAATTATAGATTGCCATTTAAAAATGGCCATGCCAGCAAATTTAATTTTTTGCCAAAAATGACCATGATCCGACATCAAATACCCGAGTTATGAGCATTCAAAGATGACCATGTAATATTTTCAGCATTAACAAAAAAATAAGATTTTTGGAGCTTCATAACTTGCATATCTCGGCCAAAATAAGTCCGATCTTTGAGTGGTATACCTTTTTAGACTCGTTAAGATCAGAATTATAGATTGCCATTTAAAAATGGCCATGCCAGCAAATTTCATTTTTTGCCAAAAATGACCATGATCCGACATCAAATACCCGAGTTATGAGCATTCAAAGATGACCATGTAATATTTTCAGCATTAACAAAAAAATAAGATTTTTGGAGCTTCATAACTTGCACATCTCGGCCAAAATAAGTCCGATCTTTGAGTGGTATACCTTTTTAGACTCGTTAAGATCAGAATTATAGATTGCCATTTAAAAATGGCCATGCCAGCAAATTTCATTTTTTGCCAAAAATGACCATGATCCGACATCAAATACCCGAGTTATGAGCATTCAAAGATGACCATGTAATATTTTCAGCATTAACAAAAAAATAAGATTTTTGGAGCTTCATAACTTGCATATCTCGGCCAAAATAAGTCCGATCTTTGAGTGGTATACCTTTTTAGACTCGTTAAGATCAGAATTATAGATTGCCATTTAAAAATGGCCATGCCAGCAAATTTCATTTTTTGCCAAAAATGACCATGATCCGACATCAAATACCCGAGTTATGAGCATTCAAAGATGACCATGTAATATTTTCAGCATTAACAAAAAAATAAGATTTTTGGAGCTTCATAACTTGCATATCTCGGCCAAAATAAGTCCGATCTTTGAGTGGTATACCTTTTTAGACTCGTTAAGATCAGAATTATAGATTGCCATTTAAAAATGGCCATGCCAGCAAATTTCATTTTTTGCCAAAAATGACCATGATCCGACATCAAATACCCGAGTTATGAGCATTCAAAGATGACCATGTAATATTTTCAGCATTAACAAAAAAATAAGATTTTTGGAGCTTCATAACTTGCATATCTCGGCCAAAATAAGTCCGATCTTTGAGTGGTATACCTTTTTAGACTCGTTAAGATCAGAATTATAGATTGCCATTTAAAAATGGCCATGCCAGCAAATTTCATTTTTTGCCAAAAATGACCATGATCCGACATCAAATACCCGAGTTATGAGCATTCAAAGATGACCATGTAATATTTTCAGCATTAACAAAAAAATAAGATTTTTGGAGCTTCATAACTTGCATATCTCGGCCAAAATAAGTCCGATCTTTGAGTGGTATACCTTTTTAGACTCGTTAAGATCAGAATTATAGATTGCCATTTAAAAATGGCCATGCCAGCAAATTTCATTTTTTGCCAAAAATGACCATGATCCGACATCAAATACCCGAGTTATGAGCATTCAAAGATGACCATGTAATATTTTCAGCATTAACAAAAAAATAAGATTTTTGGAGCTTCATAACTTGCATATCTCGGCCAAAATAAGTCCGATCTTTGAGTGGTATACCTTTTTAGACTCGTTAAGATCAGAATTATAGATTGCCATTTAAAAATGGCCATGCCAGCAAATTTCATTTTTTGCCAAAAATGACCATGATCCGACATCAAATACCCGAGTTATGAGCATTCAAAGATGACCATGTAATATTTTCAGCATTAACAAAAAAATAAGATTTTTGGAGCTTCATAACTTGCATATCTCGGCCAAAATAAGTCCGATCTTTGAGTGGTATACCTTTTTAGACTCGTTAAGATCAGAATTATAGATTGCCATTTAAAAATGGCCATGCCAGCAAATTTCATTTTTTGCCAAAAATGACCATGATCCGACATCAAATACCCGAGTTATGAGCATTCAAAGATGACCATGTAATATTTTCAGCATTAACAAAAAAATAAGATTTTTGGAGCTTCATAACTTGCATATCTCGGCCAAAATAAGTCCGATCTTTGAGTGGTATACCTTTTTAGACTCGTTAAGATCAGAATTATAGATTGCCATTTAAAAATGGCCATGCCAGCAAATTTCATTTTTTGCCAAAAATGACCATGATCCGACATCAAATACCCGAGTTATGAGCATTCAAAGATGACCATGTAATATTTTCAGCATTAACAAAAAAATAAGATTTTTGGAGCTTCATAACTTGCATATCTCGGCCAAAATAAGTCCGATCTTTGAGTGGTATACCTTTTTAGACTCGTTAAGATCAGAATTATAGATTGCCATTTAAAAATGGCCATGCCAGCAAATTTCATTTTTTGCCAAAAATGACCATGATCCGACATCAAATACCCGAGTTATGAGCATTCAAAGATGACCATGTAATATTTTCAGCATTAACAAAAAAATAAGATTTTTGGAGCTTCATAACTTGCATATCTCGGCCAAAATAAGTCCGATCTTTGAGTGGTATACCTTTTTAGACTCGTTAAGATCAGAATTATAGATTGCCATTTAAAAATGGCCATGCCAGCAAATTTCATTTTTTGCCAAAAATGACCATGATCCGACATCAAATACCCGAGTTATGAGCATTCAAAGATGACCATGTAATATTTTCAGCATTAACAAAAAAATAAGATTTTTGGAGCTTCATAACTTGCATATCTCGGCCAAAATAAGTCCGATCTTTGAGTGGTATACCTTTTTAGACTCGTTAAGATCAGAATTATAGATTGCCATTTAAAAATGGCCATGCCAGCAAATTTCATTTTTTGCCAAAAATGACCATGATCCGACATCAAATACCCGAGTTATGAGCATTCAAAGATGACCATGTAATATTTTCAGCATTAACAAAAAAATAAGATTTTTGGAGCTTCATAACTTGCATATCTCGGCCAAAATAAGTCCGATCTTTGAGTGGTATACCTTTTTAGACTCGTTAAGATCAGAATTATAGATTGCCATTTAAAAATGGCCATGCCAGCAAATTTCATTTTTTGCCAAAAATGACCATGATCCGACATCAAATACCCGAGTTATGAGCATTCAAAGATGACCATGTAATATTTTCAGCATTAACAAAAAAATAAGATTTTTGGAGCTTCATAACTTGCATATCTCGGCCAAAATAAGTCCGATCTTTGAGTGGTATACCTTTTTAGACTCGTTAAGATCAGAATTATAGATTGCCATTTAAAAATGGCCATGCCAGCAAATTTAATTTTTTGCCAAAAATGACCATGATCCGACATCAAATACCCGAGTTATGAGCATTCAAAGATGACCATGTAATATTTTCAGCATTAACAAAAAAATAAGATTTTTGGAGCTTCATAACTTGCATATCTCGGCTGCAATAAGTCTGATCTTCTAATGGTATACCTTTCTACATCTGCTTAAAATCAGAATTATGGATTGCATTTTAAAAATGGCCGCCATGCTAGCAAATTTCATTTTTTGACAAAAATGCACCATGATCCGACATCAAATACCCGAGTTATGTGAATATCTGAGATGACCATGTAATATTTTCAGCATTAACAAAAAAATAAGATATTTGGAGCTTTATAACTTGCATATCTCGTGGCCAAAACAAGTCAAATCTCTTTTTTGATATACCTTTTTAGACTCGTTAAGATCAGAATTACAGATTGCCATTTAAAAGGGGCCATCCAGAAAATTTAATTTTTTTTGCAAAAAATGACACTGATCCCGTTGACATCAACATACCCGAGTTATGAGCATTCAAAGATGACCATGTAATATTTTCAGCATAAACAAAAAAATGCGATTTTGGAGCTTCTTAACTTGCATATCTCTGGCTAAAATAAGTCCGATCTTTTTTTTTTGAGTGGTATACCTTTTTTAGACTCGTTAAGATCAGAATTATAAATTGTTATTGGAAAATGGCCATGCCAGCAAATTTAATTTTTTTGCCAAAAATGACCATGATTCGACATCAAATACCTGAGTTATGAGCATTCAAAGATGACCATGTAATATTTTCAGCATTAACAAAAAAATGAGATTTTTGGAGCTTCATAACTTGCATATCCTCAGCCGAAATAAGTCCGATCTTTGAGTGGTATACCTTTAAGACTCGTTAAGATCAGAATTACAGATTGCCATTTAAAAATGGCCATGCTAGAAAATTTCAATTTTTGCCAAAAATGACAATGATCTGACATCAATTATCTTAGCTGCATGAGCATTCAAAGATGACCATGTAATATTTTCAACATACAACAAAAAAATAAGATTTTTAGACTTCATAACTTGCATATCTGGGGGGGGGGGGGTGGGGGGTGGGGGGGTGGTATTACTTTGTAGACTCGTTAAGATCACAATTATAAAATTCCGGCTAAAAATGGCTCTGCCAGCAAAATTTAGTTTTTTGCAAAAAAAGACCATAATCAGATCCATCAAATACCCGAGTTATGAGCATTCAAAGATGACCATGTAATATTTTCAGCATTAACAAAAAAATAAGATTTTTGGAGCTTCATAACTTTCACATATCTCAGCCATAAATAAGTCCGATCTACGAGTGGTATACCTTTTTAGACTCGTAAAGATCAGAATTTATAGATTGACCATATAAAAATGGCCATGCTAAAAAATTTCATTTTTTGCCAAAAATGACCATAATCCGACATCAAATACGCGAGTTATGAGCATTCAAAGATGACCATGTAATATTTTCAGAATTAACAAAAAAATAAAATTTTTGGAGCTTCATAACTTTCATATCTCAGCCGAAATAAGTCCGATCGCACAGTGGTAGACACTTTTTAGACTCGTAAAGATCAGAATTGTGGACTCCCACTTAAAAATGGCCATGCCAGTAAATTTCATTTTTTGCCAAAAATGACCATGATCCGACATCAAATACCTGAGTTATGAGCATTCAAAGATGACCATGTAATATTTTCAGCATTAACAAAAAAATAAGATTTTTGGAGCTTCATAACTTGCATATCTTGGCCAAAATAAGTCCGATCTTTGAGTGGTATACCTTTTAGACTCGTTAAGATCAGAATTATAGATTGCCATTTAAAAATGGCCATGCCAGCAAATTTCATTTTTTGCCAAAAATGACAATGATCCGACATCAAATACCCGAGTTATGAGCATTCAAAGATGACCATGTAATATTTTCAGCATTAACAAAAAAATAAGATTTTTGGAGCTTCATAACTTGCATATCTCGACCAAAAGAAGTCCGATCTTTGAGTGGGTATACCTTTTTAGACTCGTTAAGATCAGAATTATAGATTGCCATTTAAAAATGGCCATGCCAACCAAAATTTAGTTTTTTGCACAAAATGTTCATGATCCGACATCAAATACCCGAGTTATGAGCATTCAAAGATGACCATGTAATATTTTCAGCATTGACACAAAAATAAGATTTTTGGAGCTTCATAGCTTGCATATCTCGGCCAAAATAAGTTCGATCTTTGAGTGGTATACCTTTTTAGACTCGTGAAGATCAGAATTATAGATTGCCATTTAAAAATGGCCATGCCACCAAATTTAATTTTTTGCCAAAAATGTACCACTGATCCGACATCAAATACCCGAGTTAAGAGCATTCAAAGTAGACCATGTAATATTTTCAGAATTAACAAAATAATATGATTTTTGGAGCTTCATAATTTGTACATATCGGCCGAAATAAGTCCGATCTTTTGAGTGGTAAATTTTCCTTTTTTAGACTCGTTAAGATCAGAATTATAGATTGTAATTTAAAAGTGGCCATGCCAGAAAATTTAATTCATTTTGCCAAAGATGAGCATGATCCGACATCTAAATACCTGAGTTATGAGCATTGAAAGATGACCATGTAATATTTTCAGCATTAACAAAAACATAAGAAACAAGGAGCTTCATAAACTTCCATATCTCGACTAAAATAAGTCCGATCTTTGCGTGCTAGTACCCTTTTTAGACTCGTTAAGATCAGAATTATAAATTGCCATTTAAAAATGGCCATGTCAGCAAAATTTAATTTTTTGCCAAAAATGAATTTATATGATCAGACATCAAATACCCGAGTTATGAGCATTCAAAGTGACCATGTAATATTTTCAGCATTAACAAAAAAATAAGATTTTTGGAGCTTCATAACTTGCACATCTCGGCCAAAATAAGTCCGATCTTTGAGTGGTATACCTTTTTAGACTCGTGAAGATCAGAATTATAGATTGCCATTTAAAAATGGCCATGCCACAAAATTTAATTTTTTGCCAAAAATGACCATGATCCGACATCGAATACCCGAGTTATGAGCATTCAAAGATGACCATGTAATATTTTCAAAATTAACAAAAAAGATAAGATTTTTGGAGCTTCATAACTTGCATATCTCGGCCGAAATAAGTCCGATCTTTGAGTGGTATACCTTTTTAGACTCGTTAAGATCAGAATTATAGATTGCCATTTAAAAATGGCCATGCCAGCAAATTTCATTTTTTGCCAAAAATGACCATGATCCGACATCAAATACCCGAGTTATGAGCATTCAAAGATGACCATGTAATATTTTCAGCATTAACAAAAAAATAAGATTTTTGGAGCTTCATAACTTGCATATCTCGGCCAAAATAAGTCCGATCTTTGAGTGGTATACCTTTTTAGACTCGTTAAGATCAGAATTATAGATTGCCATTTAAAAATGGCCATGCCAGCAAATTTAGTTTTTTGCCAAAAATGACAATGATCCGACATCAAATACCCGAGTTATGAGCATTCAAAGATGACCATGTAATATTTTCAGCATTAACAAAAAAATAAGATTTTTGGAGCTTCATAACTTGCATATCTCGGCCAAAATAAGTCCGATCTTTGAGTGCTATACCTTTTTAGACTCGTGAAGATCAGAATTATAGATTGCCATTTAAAAATGGCCATGCCAACAAATTTCATTTTTTGCCAAAAATGACAATGATCCGACATCAAATACCCGAGTTATGAGCATTCAAAGATGACCATGTAATATTTTCAGCATTAACAAAAAAATAAGATTTTTGGAGCTTCATAACTTACATATCTCGGCCAAAATAAGTCCGATCTTTGAGTGGTATACATTTTTGGACTCGTGAAGATCAGAATTATAGATTGCCATTTAAAAATGGCCATGCCATTTAATTTAATTTTTTGCCAAAAATGACGTCATCTATTTCTGCTAAAATGGGTCGTTCTGAATCAAAAACTTGAAATACTTATTATTATGTTTCTCCGGTCTAAACCGTTTAAATTTCACGATCCGACATCAAATACCCGAGTTATGAGCATTCAAAGATGACCATGTAATATTTCAAAATTAACAAAAAAAATAAGATTTTTGGAGCTTCATAACTTGCATATCTCGGCCAAAATAAGTCCGATCTTTGAGTGGTATACCTTTTTAGACTCGTTAAGATCAGAATTATAGATTGCCATTTAAAAATGGCCATGCCAGCAAATTTAATTTTTTGCCAAAAATGACCATGATCCGACATCAAATACCCGAGTTATGAGCATTCAAAGATGACCATGTAATATTTTCAGAATTAACAAAAAAATAAGATTATTTGGAGCTTCATAACTTGCATATCTCGGCCAAAATAAGTCCGATCTTTGAGTGCTATACCTTTTTAGACTCGTTAAGATCAGAATTATAGATTGCCATTTAAAAATGGCCATGCCAGCAAATTTCATTTTTTGCCAAAAATGACCATGATCCGACATCAAATACCCGAGTTATGAGCATTCAAAGATGACCATGTAATATTTTCAGCATTAACAAAAAAATAAGATTTTTGGAGCTTCATAACTTGCACATCTCGGCCAAAATAAGTCCGATCTTTGAGTGGTATACCTTTTTAGACTCGTTAAGATCAGAATTATAGATTGCCATTTAAAAATGGCCATGCCAGCAAAATTTAATTTTTTGCCAAAAATGACCATGATCCGACATCAAATACCCGAGTTATGAGCATTCAAAGATGACCATGTAATATTTTCAGAATTAACAAAAAAATAAGATTTTTGGAGCTTCATAACTTGCATATCTCGGCCAAAATAAGTCCGATCTTTGAGTGGTATACCTTTTTAGACTCGTTAAGATCAGAATTATAGATTGCCATTTAAAAATGGCCATGCCAGAAAATTTAATTTTTTGCCAAAAATGACCATGATCCGACATCAAATACCCGAGTTATGAGCATTCAAAGATGACCATGTAATATTTTCAGAATTAACAAAAAAATAAGATATTTGGAGCTTCATAACTTGCATATCTCGACCAAAATAAGTCCGATCTTTGAGTGGTATACCTTTTTAGACTCGTTAAGATCAGAATTATAAATTGCCATTTAAAAATGGCCATGCCAGCAAATTTCGTTTTTTGCCAAAAATGACAATGATCCGACATCAAATACCCGAGTTATGAGCATTCAAAGATGACCATGTAATATTTTCAGCATTAACAAAAAAATAAGATTTTTGGAGCTTCATAACTTGCACATCTCGGCCAAAATAAGTCCGATCTTTGAGTGGTATACCTTTTTAGACTCGTGAAGATCAGAATTATAGATTGCCATTTAAAAATGGCCATGCCAGCAAATTTAATTTTTTGCCAAAAATGACAATGATCCGACATCAAATACCCGAGTTTTGAGCATTCAAAGATGACCATGTAATATTTTCAGCATTAACAAAAAAATAAGATTTTTGGAGCTTCATAACTTGCATATCTCGGCCAAAATAAGTCCGATCTTTGAGTGGTATACATTTTTAGACTCGTTAAGATCAGAAGTATAGATTGCCATTTAAAAATGGCCATGCCAGCTTATTTAATTTTTTGCCAAAAATGACAAGGGGTAACATAACTATTTCTGCTAAAAATGGGTCAGTTCTGAAATCAAAAACTTGAAATAACTTATTATTATGTACACTTCCACGAGTCTAAAACCGTTTAAATTTCCACGATCCGACATCAAATACCCGATTTATGAGCATTCAAAGATGACCATGCTTTAAACTTGCATATCTCGGCCAAAATACATCTGATCTTTGAGTGGTATACCTTTTTAGACTCGTTAAGATCAGAATTATAAATTGCCATTTAAAAATGGCCATGCCAGCAAATTTCATTTTTTGCCAAAAATGACCATGATCCGACATCTAATACCCGAGTTATGAGCATTCAAAGATGACCATGTAATATTTTCAGCATTAACAAAAAAATAAGATTTTTGGAGCTTCATAACTTGCATATCTCAGCCAAAATAAGTCCGATCTTTGAGTGGTATACCTATTTAGACTCGTGAAGATCAGAATTTTAGATTGCCATTTAAAAATGGCCATGCCACAAAATTTCATTTTTTGCCAAAAATGACCACGATCCGACAACGGAATACCCGAGTTATGAGCATTCAAAGATGACCATGCAAGGTTTTCAAAATTAACAAAAAAGATAAGATTTTTGGAGCTTCAGTAACTTGCATATCTCGGCCAAAATAAGTCCGATCTTTGAGTGGTATACCTTTTAAGACTCGTTAAAATCAGAATTATGGATTGGCATTTAAAAATGGCCATGCCAGCAAATTTCATTTTTTGACAAAAATGACCATGATCCGACATCAAATACCCGAGTTATGAGCATTCAAAGATGACCATGTAATATTTTCAAAATTAACAAAAAAATAAGATATTTGGAGCTTCATAACTTGCATATCTCGACCAAAATAAGTCCGATCTTTGAGTGCTATACCTTTTTAGACTCGTTAAGATCAGAATTATAAATTGCCATTTAAAAATGGCCTTGCCAGCAAATTTCGTTTTTTGCAAAAAATGACAATGATCCGACATCAAATACCCGAGTTATGAGCATTCAAAGATGACCATGCTTTAAACTTGCATATCTCGGCCAAAATAAGTCCGATCTTTGAGTGGTATACCTTTTTAGACTCGTTAAGATCAGAATTATAAATTGCCATTTAAAAATGGCCATGCCAGCAAATTTAATTTTTTGCCAAAAATTACCATGATCCGACATCAAATACCCGAGTTATGAGCATTCAAAGATGACCATGTAATATTTTCAGCATTAACCAAAAAATTCGATTTTTGGAGCTTCATAACTTGCATATTTCAGCCAAAATAAGTCCGATCTTTGAGTGGTATACCTTTTAAGACTCGTTAAGATCAGAATTATGGATTGCCATTTAAAAATGGCCATGCCAGCAAATTTCATTTTTTGCCAAAAATGACAAGGGGTAACATAACTATTTCTGCTAAAAATGGGTAAGTTCTGAAATCAAAATCTTGAAAAAACATTTTGTAATGTAAACTTCCACGAGTCTAAAACGGTTTAAATTTTAACGATCCGACATAAAATACCCGATTAATGAGCATTCAAAGATGACCATGCTTTAAACTTGCACATCTCGGCCAAAATAAGTCCGACCTTTGAGTGGTATACCTGTTTAGACTCGTTAAGATCAGAATTATAGATTGTCATTTAAAAATAACCATGCCAGCAAATTACATTTTTTGCCAAAAATTACCATGATCCGACATCAAATACCCGAGCTATGAGCATTCAAAGATGAACATGTAATATTTCCAGCATTAACAAAAAAATTGGATTTTTGGAGCTTCGTAACTTGCATATCTCGGCCAAAATAAGTTCGATCTTTTAGTGGTATACTTTTTAAGACTCGTTAAGATCAGAATTATAGATTGCCATTTAAAAATGGCCATGCCAGCAAATTTCATTTTTTGCCAAAAATGACAAGGGGTAACATAACTATTTCTGCTAAAAATGGGTCAGTTCTGAAATCAAAAACTTGAAATAACATTTTATTATGTACACTTCCACGAGTCTAAAACCGTTTAAATTTCCACGATCCGACATCAAATACCCGAGCTATGAGCATTCAAAGATGACCATGCTTTAAACTTGCATATCTCGGCCAAAATAAGTCCGATCTTTGAGTGGTATACCTTTTTAGACTCGTTAAGATCAGAATTATAGATTGCCATTTAAAAATGGCCATGCCAGCTTATATCATTTTTTGCCAAAAATGACTAGTTGTTTCACTACTTCTTCTGTTAATAAATGGGTAATTCCGGAAAAAAAAATCATTTTATTATGTACATTTTATTATGTACACTTACACGAGTCAAAAACGGTTTAAATTTCCACGATCCGACATCAAATACCCGAGTTAGGAGCATTCAAAGATGACCATGTAATATTTTCAGCGTTAACAAAAAAAAAAAAGATTTTTGGAGCATCATAACTTGCATATCTCGGCCAAAATAAGTCCGATCTTTGAGTGGTATACCTTTTTTGACTCGTTAAGATCAGAATTATAGATTGCCATTTAAAAATGGCCATGCCAACAAATTTAATTTTTTGCCAAAAATGACCATGATCCGACATCAAATACCCGAGTTATGAGCATTCAAAGATAACCATGTAATATTTTCAGCATTAACAAAAAAATAAGATTTTTGGAGCTTCATAACTTGCATATCTCGGCCAAAATAAGTCCGATCTTTGAGTGGTATACCTTTTTAGACTCGTTAAGATCAGAATTATAGATTGTCATTTAAAAATGTCCATGCCAGCATATTTAATTTTTTGCCAAAAATGACCATGATCCGACATCAAATACCCGAGTTATGAGCATTCAAAGATGACCATGTATATTTTCAGCATTAACAAAAAAATAAGATTTTTGGAGCTTCATAACTTGCATATCTCGGCCAAAATAAGTGCGATCTTTGAGTGGTATACCTTTTTAGACTCGTTAAGATCAGAATTATAGATTGCCATTTAAAAATGGCCATGCCACAAAATTTAATTGTTTGCCAAAAATGACCATGATCCGACATCAAATACCCGAGTTATGAGCATTCAAAGATGACCATGTAATATTTTCAGCATTAACAAAAAAAATAAGATTTTTGGAGCTTTATAACTTGCATATCTCGGCCAAAATAAGTCCGATCTTTGAGTGGTATACCTTTTTAGACTCGTTAAGATCAGAATTATAGATTGCCATTTAAAAATGTCCATGCCAGCATATTTAATTTTTTGCCAAAAATGACCATGATCCGACATCAAATACCCGAGTTATGAGCATTCAAAGATGACCATGTAATATTTTCAGCATTAACCAAAAAAATAAGATTTTTGGAGCTTCATAACTTGCATATCTCGGCCAAAATAAGTCCGATCTTTGAGTGGTATACCTTTTTAGACTCGTTAAGATCAGAATTATAGATTGCCATTTAAAAATGGCCATGACAGCTTATTTAATTTTTTGCCAAAAATGACCATGATCCGACATCAAATACCCGAGTTATGAGCATTCAAAGATGACCATGTAATATTTTCAGCATTAACAAAAAAAATAAGATTTTTGGAGCTTTATAACTTGCATATCTCGGCCAAAATAAGTCCGATCTTTGAGTGGTATACCTTTTTAGACTCGTTAAGATCAGAATTATAGATTGCCATTTAAAAATGGCCATGCCAGCAAATTTAATTTTTTGCCAAAAATGACCATGATCCGACATCAAATACCCGAGTTATGAGCATTCAAAGATGACCATGTAATATTTTCAGCATTAACAAAAAAATAAGATTTTTGGAGCTTCATAACTTGCATATCTCGGCCAAAATAAGTCCGATCTTTGAGTGGTATACCTTTTCAGACTCGTTAAGATCAGAATTATAGATTGCCATTTAAAAATGGCCATGCCAGAAAATTTAATTTTTTGCCAAAAATGACCATGATCCGACATCAAATACCCGAGTTATGAGCATTCAAAGATGACCATGTAATATTTTCAGCATTAACAAAAAAAATAAGATTTTTGGAGCTTCATAACTTGCATATCTCGGCCAAAATAAGTCCGATCTTTGAGTGGTATACCTTTTTAGACTCGTTAAGTTCACCCCCCGAATTAAAGATTGCCATTTAAAAATGGCCATGCCAGAAAATTTAATTTTTTGCCAAAAATGACCATGATCCGACATCAAATACCCGAGTTATGAGCATTCAAAGATGACCATGTAATATTTTCAGCATTAACCAAAAAATTAGATTTTTGGAGCTTCGTTACTTGCATATCTCGGCCAAAATAAGTCCGATCTTTGAGTGGTATACTTTTTAAGACTCGTGAAGATCAGAATTATAGATTGCCATTTAAAAATGGCCATGCCAGCAAATTTCATTTTTTGCCAAAAATGACAAGGGGTAACATAACTATTTCTGCTAAAAATGGGTCAGTTCTGAAATCAAAAACTTGAAATAACATTTTATTATATACACTTCCACGAGTCTAAAACCGTTTAAATTTCCACGATCCGACATCAAATACCCGAGTTATGAGCATTCAAAGATGACCATGCTTTAAACTTGCATATCTCGGCCAAAATAAGTCCGATCTTTGAGTGGTATACCTTTTTAGACTCGTTAAGATCAGAATTATAGATTGCCATTTAAAAATGGCCATGCCAGCTTATATCATTTTTTGCCAAAAATGACAAGGGGTAACATCACTATTTCTGCTATAAATGGGTAAGTTCTGAAATCAAAAGCTTGAAATAACATTTTATTATGTACACTTATACGAGTCAAAAACGGTTTAAATTTCCACGATCCGACATCAAATACCCGAGTTATGAGCATTCAAAGATGACCATGTAATATTTTCAGCGTTAACAAAAAAAAAAAGATTTTTGGAGCTTCATAACTTGCATATCTCGGCCAAAATAAGTCCGATCTTTGAGTGGTATACATTTTTAGACTCGTTAAGATCAGAATTATAGATTGCCATTTAAAAATGGCCATGCCAGCAAATTGAATTTTTTGCCAAAAATGACCATGATCCGACATCAAATACCAGAGTTATGAGCATTCAAAGATGACCATGTAATATTTTCAGCCTTAACAAAAAAATAAGATTTTTGGAGCTTCATAACTTGCATATCTCGGCCAAAATAAGTCCGATTTTTGAGTGGTATACCTTTTTAGACTCGTGAAGATCAGAATTATAGATTGCCATTTAAAAATGGCCATGCCAGCATATTTAATTTTTTGCCAAAAATGACCATGATCCGACATCAAATACCCGAGTTATGAGCATTCAAAGATGACCATGTAATATTTTCAGCATTAACAAAAAGATTAGATTTTTGGAGCTTCATAACTTGCATATCTCGGCCAAAATAAGTCCGATCTTTGAGTGGTATACCTTTTTAGACTGTTAAGATCAGAATTATAGATTGCCATTTAAAAATGGCCATGCCAGCAAAATTTAATTTTTTTGCCAAAAATGACCATGATCCGACATCAAATACCCGAGTTATGAGCATTCAAAGATGACCATGTAATATTTTCAGCATAAACAAAAAATAAGATTTTTGGAGCTTTATAACTTGCATATCTCGGCCAAAATAAGTCCGATCTTTGAGTGGTATACCTTTTTAGACTCGTTAAGATCAGAATTATAGATTGCCATTTAAAAATGGCCATGCCAGAAAATTTCATTTTTTTGCCAAAAATGACCATGATCCGACATCAAATACCCGAGTTATGAGCATTCAAAGATGACCATGTATTATTTTCAGCATTAACAAAAAAATTAGATTTTTGGAGCTTCATAACTTGCATATCTCGGCCAAAATAAGTCCGATCTTTGAGTGGTATACCTTATTAGACTCGTAAAGATCAGAATTATAGATTACCATTTAAAAATGGCCATGCCAGAAAATTTAATTTTTTGCCAAAAATGACCATGATCCGACATCAAATACCCGAGTTATGAGCATTCAAAGATGACCATGTAATATTTTCAGCATTAACAAAAAAATAAGATTTTTGGAGCTTTATAACTTGCATATCTCGGCTAAAATAAGTCCGAACTTTGAGTGGTATACCTTTTTAGACTCGTTAAGATCAGAATTATAGATTGCCATTTAAAAATGGCCATGCCAGCTAATTTCATTTTTTGCCAAAAATGACCATGATCCGACATCACATACCCGAGCTATGAGCATTCAAAGATGACCATGTAATATTTTCAGCATAAACAAAAAAATAAGATTTTTGGAGCTTTATAACTTGGATATCTCGGCCAAAATAAGTCCGATCTTTGAGTGGTATACCTTTTTAGACTCGTTAAGATCAGAATTATAGATTGCCATTTTAAAATGGCCATGCCAGAAAATTTAATTTTTTGCTAAAAATGACCATGATCCGACATCAAATACCCGAGCTATGAGCATTCAAAGATGACCATGTATTATTTTCAGCATTAACAAAAAAAATTAGATTTTTGGAGCTTCATAACTTTCATATCTCGGCCAAAATAAGTCCGATCTTTGAGTGGTATACCTTTTTAGACTCGTTAAGATCAGAATTATAGATTGCCATTTAAAAATAGCCACGCCAGCAAATTTCATTTTTTGCCAAAAATGACCATGATCCGACATCAAATACCCGAGTTATGAGCATTCAAAGATGACCATGTAATATTTTCAGCATTAACAAAAAAAATAAGATTTTTGGAGCTTCATAACTTGCATATCTCGGCCAAAATAAGTCCGATCTTTGAGGGGTATACCTTTTTAGACTCGTTAAGATCAGAATTATAGATTGCCATTTAAAAATGGCCATGCCAGCAAATTTCATTTTTTGCCAAATATGACCATGATCCGACATCAAATACCCGAGTTATGAGCATTCAAAGATGACCATGTAATATTTTCAGCATTAACAAAAAAATAAGATTTTAGGAGCTTCATAACTTGCATAGCTCGGCCAAAATAAGTCCGATCTTTGAGTGGTATACCTTTTTAGACTCGTTAAGATCAGAATTATAGATTGCCATTTAAAAATGGCCATGCCAGAAAATTTCATTTTTTGCCAAAAATGACTATGTTCCGACATCAAATACCCGAGCTATGAGCATTCAAAGATGACCATGTAATATTTTCAGCATTAACAAAAAAACAAGTAAGAGTGCTCTAGTTAAGAGTGCCCGACTAGGATATACCCTGATCCAAGGTCTTACATTCATTGAAGTATTTATCTGCATTCATACATAGAAACACACACACATATACAAACAAAAGCTAGCTGGCTACGCGCGTCATACATTTGCTTTGCTTGTTCTTCTTCCTTTGGCCCCAAACTATGTTACATTGAATAATAACATTAATAACTTCTTTGTTTATTGTCCGATCGTAATGAAATTTGTAGGACACAAAGATGGCATACAAATGTGAGACTATGTGAAATCCGAAGGTCAAACCTCTTAAAATACGTATTTTTTGATTTCTTGGAAATCAGGGATTGGTATCCAAAAAGTGAAATGTATTTTACTTTTGTATGCTATTGGAGAATACATGTACCTAATTTGGTGACTCTACGTCTTATAACTTTTAAGCTATACCTTAAAAACACTGTTTTGGAAACTTAATTTATCGATAACTTTTGAAAGGATTGAGAAATCGAAAAAAAAAGACGAGTTTGTGTCGAACCAGCAGTACAGTAACTTAAACATAAATATAAAGGTGCTAGTTTTTATGACTTTCAAGGTTTGCTCGAAAAACACTTGACTGGAATCGAAATTTATCGATAACTTTTGAACGGAACGAGGTATCGAAAAATAATGATAAACTTGTATCGTCCCGCCGCTACGAGAACTTATATTTCAAATATGAAGTCTCCAGCTTTTGTAGTCTCTGAGAAACACGCGTTCATACAGACGGACAGACGGACAGACGGTCAGACGGACAGACGGACATGGCTATATCGACTCGGCTATTGATACTGATCAAGAATATAT
Organism: Drosophila maculinotata; assembly: GCA_035045305.1. Taxonomy (NCBI): domain Eukaryota; kingdom Metazoa; phylum Arthropoda; class Insecta; order Diptera; family Drosophilidae; genus Drosophila; species Drosophila maculinotata. The sequence continues at coordinate 1,549 of JAWNPD010000116.1, read as the reverse complement.
ATACTTTATGGGGTCGGAGATGCTTCCCTTATGCCTGTTACATACTTTTGCACAAAACCATTATACCCCTTTTTCCCATTTTTAATGGGATCAGGGTATAATAAGATTTTTGGAGCTTCATAACTTGCATATCTCGGCCAAAATTAGTCCGATCTTTGAGTGGTATACCTTTTTAGACTCGTTAAGATCAGAATTATAGATTGCCATTTTAAAATGGCCATGCCAGAAAATTTAATTTTTTGCCAAAAATGACCATGATCCGACATCAAATACCCGAGCTATGAGCATTCAAAAATGACCATGTAATATTTTCAGCATTAACAAAAAAATAAGATTTTTGGAGCTTCATAACTTGCATATCTCGGCCAAAATAAGTCCGATCTTTAAGTGGTATACCTTTTTAGACTCGTTAAGATCAGAATTATAGATTGTCATTTAAAAATGGCCATGCCAGCAAATTTAATTTTTTGCCAAAAATGACCATGATCCGACATCAAATACCCGAGCTATGATCATTCAAAGATGACCATGTAATATTTTCAGCATTAACAAAAAAATTAGATTTTTGGAGCTTCATAACTTGCATATCTCAGCCAAAATAAGTCCGATCTTTGAGTGGTATACCTGTTTAGACTCGTTAAGATCAGAATTATAGATTGCCATTTAAAAATAACCATGCCAGCAAATTTCATTTTTTGCCAAAAATTACCATGATCCGACATCAAATACCCGAGTTATGAGCATTCAAAGATGACCATGTAATATTTTCAGCATTAACAAAAAAATACGATTTTTGGAGCTTCATAACTTGCATATCTCAGCCAAAATAAGTCCGATCTTTGAGTGGTATACCTTTTAAGACTCGTTAAGATCAGAATTATGGATTGCCATTAAAAAATGGCCATGCCAGCAAATTTCATTTTTTGCCAAAAATGACAAGGGGTAACATAACTATTTCCTGCTAAAAATGGGTAAGTTCTGAAATCAAAATCTTGAAAAAACATTTTGTAATGTAAACTACCGCGAGTCTAAAACGGTTTAAATTTTAACGATCCGACATAAAATACCCGATTAATGAGCATTCAAAGATGACCATGCTTTAAACTTGCACATCTCGGCGAAAATAAGTCCGACCTTTAATTGGTATACCTGTTTTGACTCATTAAGATCAGAATTATGAATTGTCATTTAAAAATAACCATGCCAGCAAATTACATTTTTTGCCAAAAATTACCATGATCCGACATCAAATACCCGAGCTATGAGCATTCAAAGATGAACATGTAATATTTCCAGCATTAACAAAAAAATTGGATTTTTGGAGCTTCGTAACTTGCATATCTCGGCCAAAATAGTTGTTCGATCTTTTAGTGGTATACTTTTTTGTGACTTCGTTAAGATCAGAATTATAGATTGCCATTTAAAAATGGCCATGCCAACTAAATTTCATTTTTTGCCAAAAATGACAAGAGGTAACATAACTATTTCTGCTAAAAATGGGTCAGTTCTGAAATCAAAAACTTGAAATAACATTTTATTATGTACACTT
>JAWNPD010000115.1:0-46020 GCA_035045305.1 Drosophila maculinotata | reverse complement strand
TTCAAAATTGGTGAGGGTTCCCCTTTATGCTTTTTTCGCAAAAAATACACAATTTTTTTTTCAAAAATTAATAAACTTGAGATGTAGAATTAAACTAGATGCCAAATTATGATCAAAATGGCCTCGATATTGACAATCGGTTTATATTTGATAAAGTTGTGGCAATTCGAAGTCTGGGAATGTCATTTGAAAATTGGTAAGGGTTCCCCCTTATGCTTTTTTCGCCAAAAAAAACAAAATATTTTTTTTCAAAAATGTAATAAACTTGAGATGAAGAATTAAACTAGATGCCAAATTATGATCAAAATGGCTTCGATATTGAAAATCGGTTTAGATTTGGCAAAGTTGTGGCAATTCGAAGTCTGGGAATGTAATTTCAAAATTGGTAAGGGTTCCCGCTTATGATTTTTTCGCAAAAAATACACAATTTTTTTTTCAAAAATTAATAAACTTGAGATGTAGAATTAAACTAGATGCCAAACTATGATCAGAATGGCTTCGATATTAAAAATCGGCTTAGATTTGGCAAAGTTGTGGCAATACGAAGTCTGGGAATGTAATTTCAAAATTTGTAAGGGTTCCCCCTTATGATTTTTTCGCAAAAAATACACAATTATTTTTTAGCCAAAAATTAATAAACTTGAGATGTAGAATTAAACTAGATGCCAAATTATGATCAAAATGGCTTCGATATTGAAAATCGGCTGAGATTTGGCAAGGTTGTGGCAATTCGAAGTCTGGGGATGGCATTTCAAAATTGGTGAGGGTTGCCCCTTATGCTTTTTTCGCAAAAAATACACAATTTTTTTTTCAAAAATTAATAAACCTGAGGTGTAGAATTAAACTAGATGCCAAATTATGATCAAAATGGCCTCGATATTGACAATCGGTTTAGATTTGATAAAGTTGTGGCAATTCGAAGTCTGGGAATGTCATTTGAAAATTGGTAAGGGTTCACCCTTATGCTTTTTTCGCCAAATAAAAACACAATTTTTTTTTCAAAAATGTAATAAACTTGAGATGTAGGATTAAACTAGATGCCAAATTATGATCAAAATGGCTTCGATATTGAAAATCGGCTTAGATTTGGCAAAGTTGTGGCAATTCGAAGTCTGGGATTGTAATTTCAAAATTTGTAAGGGTTCCCCCTTATGATTTTTTCGCAAAAAATACACAATTATTTTTTTGCAAAAATTAATAAACTTGAGATGTAGAATTAAACCAGATGCCAAATTATGATCAAAATGGCTTCGATATTGAAAATCGGCTGAGATTTGGCAAAGTTGCGGCAATTAGAAGTCTGGGGATGGCATTTCAAAATTTGTGAGGGTTCCCCCTTATGCTTTTTACGCCAAAAAAAAAAAAAAAATTTTTTTTTTCAAAAATTTATAAACTTGAGATGTAGAATTAAACTAGATGCCAAATTATGATCAAAATGGCTTCGATATTGAAAATCGGCTTAGATTTGGCAAAGTTGCGGCAATTCGAAGTCTGGGGATGGCATTTCAAAATTGGTGAGGGTTCCCCCTTATGCTTTTTTCGCAAAAAATACACCATTTTTTTTTTCAAAAATTAATAAACTTGAGATGTAGAATTAAACTAGATGCCAAATTATGATCAAAATGGCCTCGATATTGACAATCGGTTTATATTTGACAAAGTTGTGGCAATTTGAAGTCTGGGAATGTCATTTGAAAATTGGTAAGGGTTCCCCCTTATGATTTTTTCGCCAAAAAAAACACAATTATTTTTTTTCAAAAATGTAATAAACTTGAGATGAAGGATTAAACTAGATGCCAAATTATGATCAAAATGGCTTCGATATTGAAAATCGGCTTAGATTTGGCAAAGTTGTGGCAATTCGAAGTCTGGGAATGTAATTTCAAAATTGGTAAGGGTTCCCCCTTATGATTTTTTCGCAAAATATACACAATTATTTTTTTTAAAAAATTAATAAACTTGAAATGTAGAATTAAACTAGATGCCAAATTATGATCAAAATGGCTTCGATATTGAAAATCGGCTTAGATTTGGCAAAGTTGCGGCAATTCGAAGTCTGGGAATGTTATTTCAAAATTGGTAAGAGTTCACCCTTATGATTTTTTCGCAAAAAATACACAATTATTTTTTATAAAAAATTAATAAACTTTAAATGTAGAATTAAACTAGATGCCAAATTATGATCAAAATGGCTTCGATATTAAAAATCAGCTTAGATTTGGCAAAGTTGTGGCAATTCGAAGTCTGGGAATGTAATTTCAAAATTTTTAAGGGTTCCCCCTTATGATTTTTTCGGAAAAAATACACAATTATTTATTTGCAAAAATTAATAAACTTGAGATGTAGAATTAAACTAGATGCCAAATTATGATCGAAATGGCTTCGATATTGAAAATCGGCGTAGATTTGGCAAAGTTGCGGCAATTCGAAGTCTGGGGATGGCATTTCAAAATTGGTGAGGGTTCCCTCTTATGCTTTTTTCGCAAAAAATACACAATTTTTTTTTCAAAAATTAATAAACTTGAGATTTAGAACTAAACTAGATGCTAAATTATGATCAAAATGGCCTCGATATTGACAATCGGCTTAGATTTGACAAAGTTGTGGCAATTCGAAGTCTGGGAATGTCATTTGAAAATTGGTAAGGGTTCCCCCTTATGCTTTTTTCGCCAAAAAAAAAAACATTTTTTTTTTTCAAAAATGTATAAACTTGAGATGTAGAATTAAACTAGATGCCAAATTGTGATCAAAATGGCTTCGATATTGAAAATCGGCTTAGATTTGGCAAAGTTGCGGCAATTCGAAGTCTGGGGATGGCATTTCAAAACTGGTGAGGGTTCCCCCTTATGCTTTTTTCGCAAAATATACACAATTTTTTTTTCAAAAATTAATAAACTTGAGATGTAGAATTAAACTAGATGCCAAACTATGATCAGAATGGCTTCGATATTAAAAATCGGCTTAGATTTGGCAAAGTTGTGGCAATTCGAAGTCTGGGAATGTAATTTCAAAATTTGTAAGGGTTCCCCCTTATGATTTTTTCGCAAAAAATACACAATTATTTATTTGCAAAAATTAATAAACTTGAGATGTAGAATTAAACTAGATGCCAAATTATGATCGAAATGGCTTCGATATTGAAAATCGGCTTAGATTTGGCAAAGTTGCGGCAATTCGAAGTCTGGGGATGGCATTTCAAAATTGGTGAGGGTTCCCTCTTATGCTTTTTTCGCAAAAAATACACAATTTTTTTTTCAAAAATTAATAAACTTGATATGTAGAATTAAACTAGATTCCAAATTATGATCAAAATGGCCTCGATATTGACAATCGGCTTAGATTTGACAAAGTTGTGGCAATTCGAAGTTTGGGAATGTCATTTGAAAATTGGTAAAGGTTCCCCCTTATGCTTTTTTCGCCAAAAAAAAAAAACATTTTTTTGTTCAAAAATGTATTAACTTGAGATGTAGGATTAAACAAGATGCCAAATTATGATCAAAATGGCTTCGATATTAAAAATCGCCTTAGATTTGGCAAAGTTGTGGCAATTCGAAGTCTGGGATTGTAATTTCAAAATTTGTAAGGGTTCCCCCTTATGATTTTTTCGCAAAAAATACACAATTATTTTTTTTCAAAAATGTATAAACTTAAGATGTAGAATTAAACTAGATGCCAAATTATGATCAAAATGGCTTCGATATTGAAAATCGGCTGAGATTTGGCAAAGTTGCGGCAATTAGAAGTCTGGGAATGGCATTTCAAAATTGGTGAGGGTTCCCCCTTATGCTTTTTTTGCAAAATATACACAATTTTTTTTTCAAAAATTAATAAACTTGAGATGTAGAATTAAACTAGATGCCAAACTATGATCAGAATGGCTTCGATATTAAAAATCGGCTTAGATTTGGCAAAGTTGTGGCAATTCGAAGTCTGGGAATGTAATTTCAAAATTTGTAAGGGTTCCCCCTTATGATTTTTTCGCAAAAAATACACAATTATTTATTTGCAAAAATTAATAAACTTGAGATGTAGAATTAAACTAGATGCCAAATTATGATCGAAATGGCTTCGATATTGAAAATCGGCTTAGATTTGGCAAAGTTGCGGCAATTCGAAGTCTGGGGATGGCATTTCAAAATTGGTGAGGGTTCCCCCTTATGCTTTTTTCGCAAAAAATACACAATTTTTTTTTTTCAAAAATTAATAAACTTGAGATGTAGAATTAAACTAGATGCCAAATTATGATCAAAATGGCCTCGATATTGACAATCGGTTTAGATTTGATAAAGTTGTGGCAATTCGAAGTCTGGGGATGGCATTTCAAAATTGGTGAGGGTTCCCCCTTATGCTTTTTTCGCAAAAAATACACCATTTTTTTTTTTTAAAATTAATAAACTTGAGATGTAGAATTAAACTAGATGCCAAATTATGATCAGAACGGCTTCGATATTGACAATCGGTTTAGATTTGACAGAGTTGTGGCAATTCGAAGTCTGGGAATGTCATTTGAAAATTGGTAAGGGTTCCCCCTTATGCTTTTTTCGCCAAAAAAAAAAACCTTTTTTTTTTTCAAAAATGTTTAAACTTGAGATGTAAAATTAAACTAGATGCCAAATTATGATCAAAATGGCTTCGATATTGAAAATCGGCTTAGATTTGGCAAAGTTGTGGCAATTCGAAGTCTGGGAATGTAATTTCAAAATTTGTAAGGGTTCCCCCTTATGATTTTTTCGCAAAAAATACACAATTATTTATTTGCAAAAATTAATAAACTTGAGATGTAGAATTAAACTAGATGCCAAATTATGATCAGAATGGCTTCGATATTGACAATCGGTTTAGATTTGACAGAGTTGTGGCAATTCGAAGTCTGGGAATGTCATTTGAAAATTGGTAAGGGTTCCCCCTTATGATTTTTTCGCAAAAAATACACAATTATTTATTTGCAAAAATTAATAAACTTGAGATGTAGAATTAAACTAGATGCCAAATTATGATCAAAATGGCCTCGATATTGAAAATCGGCTTAGATTTGGCAAAGTTGCGGCAATTCGAAGTCTGGGAATGTAATTTCAAAATTGGTAAGGGTTCCCCCTTATGATTTTTTCGCAAAAAATACACAATTATTTTTTATAAAAAATTAATAAACTTGAAATGTAGAATTAAACTAGATGCCAAATTATGATCAAAATGGCTTCGATATTGAAAATCGGCTTAGATTTGGCAAAGTTGCGGCAATTCGAAGTCTGGGAATGTTATTTCAAAATTGGTAAGGGTTCACCCTTATGATTTTTTCGCAAAAAATACACAATTATTTTTTTGCAAAAATTAATAAACTTGAGATGTAGAATTAAACTAGATGCCAAATTATGATCAAAATGGCTTCGATATTGAAAATCGGCTTAGATTTGGCAAAGTTGTGGCAATTCGAAGTCTGGGAAAGTAATTTCAAAATTGGTAAGGGTTCCCCCTTATGCTTTTTTCGCCAAAAAAAAAACATTTTTTTTTTCAAAAATGTAATAAACTTGAGATGTAGAATTAAACTAGATGCCAAATTATGATCAAAATGGCTTCGATATTGAAAATCGGCTTAGATTTGGCAAAGTTGCGGCAATTCGAAGTCTGGGGATGGCATTTCAAAATTGGTGAGGGTTCCCCCTTATGCTTTTTTCGCAAAAAATACACAATTTTTTTTTCAAAAATTAATAAACTTGAGATGTAGAATTAAACTAGATGCCAAATTATGATCAAAATGGCCTCGATATTGACAATCGGTTTAGATTTGATAAAGTTGTGGCAATTCGAAGTCTGGGAATGTCATTTGAAAATTGGTAAGGGTTCCCCCTTATGCTTTTTTCGCAAAAAAAAAACAATTATTTTTTTCAAAAATGTAATAAACTTGAGATGTAGAATTAAACTAGATGCCAAATTATGATCAAAATGGCTTCGATATTGAAAATCGGTTTAGATTTGGCAAAGTTGTGGCAATTCGAAGTCTGGGAATGTAATTTCAAAATTGGTAAGGGTTCCCCCTTATGATTTTTTCGCAAAAAATACACAATTTTTTTTTCAAAAATTAATAAACTTGAGATGTAGAATTAAACTAGATGCCAAACTATGATCAAAATGGCTTCGATATTAAAAATCGGCTTAGATTTGGCAAAGTTGTGGCAATTCGAAGTCTGGGAATGTAATTTCAAAATTGGTAAGGGTTCCCCCTTATGATTTTTTCGCAAAAAATACACAATTATTTTTTTCAAAAATTAATAAACTTGAGATGTAGAATTAAACTAGATGCCAAATTATGATCAAAATGGCTTCGATATTGAAAATCGGCTTAGATTTGGCAAAGTTGTGGCAATTCGAAGTCTGGGGATGGCATTTCAAAATTGGTGAGGGTTCCCCCTTATGCTTTTTTCGCAAAAAATACACAATTTTTTTTTTTCAAAAATTAATAAACCTGAGATGTAGAATTAAACTAGATGCCAAATTATGATCAAAATGGCCTCGATATTGACAATCGGTTTAGATTTTATAAAGTTGTGGCAATTCGAAGTCTGGGAATGTCATTTGAAAATTGGTAAGGGTTCACCCTTATGCTTTTTTCGCCAAAAAAAAACTATTTTTTTTTTCAAAAATGTAATAAACTTGAGATGTAGAATTAAACTAGATGCCAAATTATGATCAAAATGGCTTCGATATTGAAAATCGGCTTAGATTTGGCAAAGTTGCGGCAATTCGAAGTCTGGGAATGTTATTTCAAAATTGGTAAGGGTTCACCCTTATGATTTTTTCGCAAAAAATACACAATTATTTTTTTGCAAAAATTAATAAACTTGAGATGTAGAATTAAACTAGATGCCAAATTATGATCAAAATGGCTTCGATATTGAAAATCGGCTTAGATTTGGCAAAGTTGCGGCAATTCGAAGTCTGGGGATGGCATTTCAAAATTGGTGAGGGTTCCCCCTTATGCTTTTTTCGCAAAAAATACACAATTTTTTTTTTCAAAAATTAATAAACTTGAGATGTAGAATTAAACTAGATGCCAAATTATGATCAAAATGGCCTCGATATTGACAATCGGTTTAGATTTGACAAAGTTGTGGCAATTCGAAGTCTGGGAATGTCATTTGAAAATTGGTAAGGGTTCCCCCTTATGCTTTTTTCGCCAAAAAAAAAACAATTTTTTTTTTCAAAAATGTAATAAACTTGAGATGTAGAATTAAACTAGATGCCAAATTATGATCAAAATGGCTTCGATATTGAAAATCGGCTTAGATTTGGCAAAGTTGTGGCAATTCGAAGTCTGGGAATGTCATTTCAAAATTGGTAAGGGTTCCCCCTTATGCTTTTTTCGCCAAAAAAAACACAATTATTTTTTTTCAAAAATGAATAAACTTGAGATGTAGAATTAAACTAGATGCCAAATTATGATCAAAATGGCTTCGATATTGAAAATCGGCTTAGATTTGGCAAAGTTGTGGCAATTCGAAGTCTGGGAATGTCATTTGAAAATTGGTAAGGGTTCCCCCTTATGATTTTTTCGCAAAAAATACACAATTATTTTTTATAAAAAATTAATAAACTTGAAATGTAGAATTAAACTAGATGCCAAATTATGATCAAAATGGCTTCGATATTGAAAATCGGCTTAGATTTGGCAAAGTTGCGGCAATTCGAAGTCTGGGGATGGCATTTCAAAATTGGTGAGGGTTCCCCCTTATGCTTTTTTCGCAAAAAATACACAATTTTTTTTTTCAAAAATTAATAAACTTGAGATGTAGAATTAAACTAGATGCCAAATTATGATCAAAATGGCTTCGATATTGAAAATCGGTTTAGATTTGACAAAGTTGTGGCAATTCGAAGTCTGGGAATGTCATTTGAAAATTGGTAAGGGTTCCCCCTTATGCTTTTTTCGCCAAAAAAAAAATATTTTTTTTTTCAAAAATGTATAAACTTGAGATGAAGAATTAAACTAGATGCCAAATTATGATCAAAATGGCTTCGATATTGAAAATCGGCTTAGATTTGGCAAAGTTGTGGCAATTCGAAGTCTGGGAATGTAATTTCAAAATTGGTAAGGGTTCCCCCTTATGATTTTTTCGCAAAAAATACACAATTATTTTTTTCAAAAATTAATAAACTTGAAATGTAGAATTAAACTAGATGCCAAATTATGATCAAAATGGCTTCGATATTGAAAATCGGCTTAGATTTGGCAAAGTTGCGGCAATTCGAAGTCTGGGAATGTCATTTCAAAATTGGTAAGGGTTCCCCCTTATGATTTTTTCGCAAAAAATACACAATTATTTTTTTTCAAAAATTAATAAACTTGAGATGTAGAATTAAACTAGATGCCAAATTATGATCAAAATGGCTTCGATATTAAAAATCGGCTTAGATTTGGCAAAGTTGTGGCAATTCGAAGTCTGGGAATGGAATTTCAAAATTGGTGAGGGTTCCCCCTTATGATTTTTTCGCAAAAAATACACAATTATTTTTTTGCAAAAATTAATAAACTTGAGATGTAGAATTAAACTAGATGCCAAATTATGATCAAAATGGCTTCGATATTGAAAATCGGCTTAGATTTGGCAAAGTTGCGGCAATTCGAAGTCTGGGAATGGCATTTCAAAATTGGTAAGGGTTCCCCCTTATGATTTTTTCGCAAAAAATACACAATTATTTTTTTCAAAAATTAATAAACTTGAGATGTAGAATTAAACTAGATGCCAAATTATGATCAAAATGGCTTCGATATTGAAAATCGGCTTAGATTTGGCAAAGTTGCGGCAATTCGAAGTCTGGGGATGGCATTTCAAAATTGGTGAGGGTTCCCCCTTATGCTTTTTTCGCAAAAAATACACAATTTTTTTTTCAAAAATTAATAAACTTGATATGTAGAATTAAACTAGATTCCAAATTATGATCAAAATGGCCTCGATATTGACAATCGGCTTAGATTTGACAAAGTTGTGGCAATTCGAAGTTTAGGAATGTCATTTGAAAATTGGTAAGGGTTCCCCCTTATGCTTTTTTCGCCAAAAAAAAAAAACATTTTTTTGTTCAAAAATGTATAAACTTGAGATGTAGGATTAAACAAGATGCCAAATTATGATCAAAATGGCTTCGATATTAAAAATCGCCTTAGATTTGGCAAAGTTGTGGCAATTCGAAGTCTGGGATTGTAATTTCAAAATTTGTAAGGGTTCCCCCTTATGATTTTTTCGCAAAAAATACACAATTATTTTTTTTCAAAAATGTAATAAACTTAAGATCTAGAATTAAACTAGATGCCAAATTATGATCAAAATGGCTTCGATATTGAAAATCGGCTGAGATTTGGCAAAGTTGCGGCAATTCGAAGTCTGGGAATGGCATTTCAAAATTGGTGAGGGTTCCCCCTTATGCTTTTTTTGCAAAATATACACAATTATTTATTTGCAAAAATTAATAAACTTGAGATGTAGAATTAAACTAGATGCCAAATTATGATCGAAATGGCTTCGATATTGAAAATCGGCTTAGATTTGGCAAAGTTGCGGCAATTCGAAGTCTGGGGATGGCATTTCAAAATTGGTGAGGGTTCCCTCTTATGCTTTTTTCGCAAAAAATACACATTTTTTTTTTCAAAAATTAATAAACTTGGATGTAGAATTAAACTAGATGCCAAATTATGATCAAAATGGCCTCGATATTGACAATCGGTTTAGATTTGATAAAGTTGTGGCAATTCGAAGTCTGGGGATGGCATTTCAAAATTGGTGAGGGTTCCCCCTTATGCTTTTTTCGCAAAAAATACACCATTTTTTTTTTTTAAAATTAATAAACTTGAGATGTAGAATTAAACTAGATGCCAAATTATGATCAGAACGGCTTCGATATTGACAATCGGTTTAGATTTGACAGAGTTGTGGCAATTCGAAGTCTGGGAATGTCATTTGAAAATTGGTAAGGGTTCCCCCTTATGCTTTTTTCGCCAAAAAAAAAACCATTTTTTTTTTCAAAAATGTTTAAACTTGAGATGTAAAATTAAACTAGATGCCAAATTATGATCAAAATGGCTTCGATATTGAAAATCGGCTTAGATTTGGCAAAGTTGTGGCAATTCGAAGTCTGGGAATGTAATTTCAAAATTTGTAAGGGTTCCCCCTTATGATTTTTTCGCAAAAAATACACAATTATTTATTTGCAAAAATTAATAAACTTGAGATGTAGAATTAAACTAGATGCCAAATTATGATCAGAACGGCTTCGATATTGACAATCGGTTTAGATTTGACTGAGTTGTGGCAATTCGAAGTCTGGGAATGTCATTTGAAAATTGGTAAGGGTTCCCCCTTATGCTTTTTTCGCCAAAAAAAAAAAACATTTTTTTTTTCAAAAATTAATAAACTTGAGATGTAGAATTAAACTAGATGCCAAATTATGATCAGAACGGCTTCGATATTGACAATCGGTTTAGATTTGACAGAGTTGTGGCAATTCGAAGTCTGGGAATGTCATTTGAAAATTGGTAAGGGTTCCCCCTTATGCTTTTTTCGCCAAAAAAAAAACATTTTTTTTTTTCAAAAATGTATAAACTTGAGATGTAAAATTAAACTAGATGCCAAATTATGATCAGAACGGCTTCGATATTGACAATCGGTTTAGATTTGACAGAATTGTGGCAATTCGAAGTCTGGGAATGTCATTTGAAAATTGGTAAGGGTTCCCCCTTATGCTTTTTTCGCAAAAAAAAAACAATTTTTTTTTTCAAAAATGTATAAACTTGAGATGTAAAATTAAACTAGATGCCAAATTATGATCAAAATGGCCTCGATATTGACAATCGGTTTAGTTTTGACAAAGTTGTGGCAATTCGAAATCTGGGAAAGTCATTTTAAAATTGGTAAGGGTTCCCCCTAATGCTTTTTTCTCCAAAAAAAAAATAATTTTTTTTTTCAAAAATGTAGAAACTTGAGATGTAGAATTAAACTAGATGCCAAATTATGATCAAAATGGCTTCGATATTGAAAATCGGCTTAGATTTGGCAAAGTTGCGGCAATTCGAAGTCTGGGGATGGCATTTCAAAATTGGTGAGGGTTCCCCCTTATGCTTTTTTCGCAAAAAATACACAATTTTTTTTTTCAAAAATTAATAAACTTGAGATGTAGAATTAAACTAGATGCCAAATTATGATCAAAATGGCCTCGATATTGACAATCGGTTTATATTTGATAAAGTTGTGGCAATTCGAAGTCTGGGAATGTTATTTGAAAATTGGTAAGGGTTCCCCCTTATGCTTTTATCGCCAAAACAAAAATATTTTTTTTTTTTCAAAATGTATAAACTTGAGATGAAGGATTAAACTAGATGCCAAATTATGATCAAAATGGCTTCGATATTGAAAATCGGCTTAGATTTGGCAAAGTTGTGGCAATTCGAAGTCTGGGAATGTAATTTCAAAATTGGTAAGGGTTCCCCCATATGATTTTTTCGCAAAAAATACACAAATTTTTTTTTTAAAAAATTAATAAACTTGAAATGTAGAATTAAACTATATGCCAAATTATGATCAAAATGGCTTCGATATTGAAAATCGGCTTAGATTTGGCAAAGTTTCGGCAATTCGAAGTCTGGGAATGTTATTTCAAAATCGGTAAGGGTTCCCCATTATGATTTTTTCGCAAAAAATACACAATTATTTTTTTGCAAGAATTAATAAACTTGAGATGTAGAATTAAACTAGATGCCAAATTATGATCAAAATGGCTTCGATATTGAAAATCGGCTGAGATTTGGCAAAGTTGCGGCAATTCGAAGTCTGGGGATGGCATTTCAAAACTGGTGAGGGTTCCCCCTTATGCTTTTTTCGCAAAATATACACAATTTTTTTTTCAAAAATTAATAAACTTGAGATGTAGAATTAAACTAGATGCCAAACTATGATCAGAATGGCTTCGATATTGACAATCGGCTTAGATTTGACAAAGTTGTGGCAATTCGAAGTCTGGGAATGTCATTTGAAAATTGGTAAGGGTTCCCCCTTATGCTTTTTTCGCCAAAAAAAAAACATTTTTTTTTTTTTCAAAAATGTATAAACTTGAGATGTAGGATTAAACTAGATGCCAAATTATGATCAAAATGGCTTCGATATTAAAAAGCGGCTTAGATTTGGCAAAGTTGTGGCAATTCGAAGTCTGGGAATGTAATTTCAAAATTTGTAAGGGTTCCCTCTTATGATTTTTTCGCAAAAAATACACAATTATTTTTTCGCCAAAAATTAATAAACTTGAGATGTAGAATTAAACTAGATGCCAAATTATGATCAAAATGGCTTCGATATTGAAAATCGGCTTAGATTTGGCAAAGTTGCGGCAATTCGAAGTCTGGGGATGGCATTTCAAAATTGGTGAGGGTTCCCCCTTATGCTTTTTTCGCAAAAAATACACCATTTTTTTTTCAAAAATTAATAAACTTGAGATGTAGAATTAAACTAGATGCCAAATTATGATCAAAATGGCCTCGATATTGACAATCGGTTTAGATTTGATAAAGTTGTGGCAATTCGAAGTCTGGGAATGTCATTTGAAAATTGGTAAGGGTTCCCCCTTATGCTTTTTTCGCCAAATAAAAAATATTTTTTTTTTTCAAAAATGTATAAACTTGAGATGTAGAATTAAACTTGATGCCAAATTATGATCAAAATGGGGATGGCATTTCAAAATTGGTGAGGGTTCCCTCTTATGCTTTTTTCGCAAAAAATACACAATTTTTTTTTCAAAAATTAATAAACTTGAGATGTAGAATTAAACTAGATGCCAAATTATGATCAAAATGGCCTCGATATTGAAAATCGGCTTAGATTTGACAAAGTTGTGGCAATTCGAAGTCTGGGAATGTCATTTGAAAATTGGTAAGGGTTCCCCCTTATGATTTTTTCGCAAAAAATACACAATTATTTATTTGCAAAAATTAATAAACTTGAGATGTAGAATTAAACTAGATGCCAAATTATGATCAAAATGGCCTCGATATTGACAATCGGTTTAGATTTGACAAAGTTGTGGCAATTCGAAGTCTGGGAATGTCATTTGAAAATTGGTAAGGGTTCCCCCTTATGCTTTTTTCGCCAAAAAAAAAATAATTTTTTTTTCAAAAATGTATAAACTTGAGATGTAGGATTAAACTAGATGCCAAATTATGATCAAAATGGCTTCGATATTGAAAATCGGCTTAGATTTGGCAAAGTTGCGGCAATTAGAAGTCTGGGGATGGCATTTCAAAATTGGTGAGGGTTCCCCCTTATGCTTTTTTCGCAAAAAATACACAATTTTTTTTTTCAAAAATTAATAAACTTGAGATGTAGAATTAAACTAGATGCCAAATTATGATCGAAATGGCTTCGATATTGAAAATCGGCTTAGATTTGGCAAAGTTGCGGCAATTCGAAGTCTGGGAATGTCATTTCAAAATTGGTGAGGGTTCCCCCTTATGCTTTTTTCGCAAAAAATACAAAATTATTTTTTTCAAAAATGTATAAACTTGAGATGTAGAATTAAACTAGATGCCAAATTATGATCAAAATGGCTTCGATATTAAAAATCGGCTTATATTTGGCAAAGTTGTGGCAATACGAAGTCTGGGAATGTAATTTCAAAATTTGTAAGGGTTCCCCCTTATGATTTTTTCGCAAAAAATACACAATTATTTTTTTGCCAAAAATTAATAAACTTGAGATGTAGAATTAAACTAGATGCCAAATTATGATCAAAATGGCCTCGATATTGACAATCGGTTTAGATTTGATAAAGTTGTTGCAATTCGAAGTCTGGGAATGTCATTTGAAAATTGGTAAGGGTTCCCCCTTATGCTTTTTTCGCCAAATAAAAAATATGTTTTTTTTTTCAAAAATGTATAAACTTGAGATGTAGGATTAAACTAGATGCCAAATTATGATCAAAATGGCTTCGATATTGAAAATCGGCTTAGATTTGGCAAAGTTGTGGCAATTCGAAGTCTGGGAATGTAATTTCAAAATTCGTAAGGGTTCCCCCTTATGATTTTTTCGCAAAAAATACACAATTATTTTATTTAAAAAATTAATAAACTTGAAATGTAGAATTAAACTAGATGCCAAATTATGATCAAAATGGCTTCGATATTGAAAATCGGCTTAGATTTGGCAAAGTTGTGGCAATTCGAAGTCTGGGAATGTCATTTGAAAATTGGTAAGGGTTCCCCCTTATGCTTTTTTCGCCAAAAAAAAAACATTTTTTTTTTCAAAAATGTATAAACTTGAGATGTAGAATTAAACAAGATGCCAAATTATGATCAAAATGGCTTCGATATTGAAAATCGGCTTAGATTTGGCAAAGTTGCGGCAATTCGAAGTCTGGGGATGGCATTTCAAAATTGGTGAGGGCTCCCCCTTATGCTTTTTTCGCAAAAAATACACAATTTTTTTTTTCAAAAATTAATAAACTTGAGATGTAGAATTAAACTAGATGCCAAACTATGATCAAAATGGCTTCGATATTGACAATCGGTTTAGATTTGGCAAAGTTGTGGCAATTCGAAGTCTGGGAATGTCATTTGAAAATTGGTAAGGGTTCCCCCTTATGATTTTTTCGCAAAAAATACACAATTATTTTTTTGCCAAAAATTAATAAACTTGAGATGTAGAATTAAACTAGATGCCAAATTATGATCAAAATGGCTTCGATATTGAAAATCGGTTTAGATTTGGCAAAGTTGTGGCAATTCGAAGTCTGGGAATGTCATTTGAAAATTGGTAAGGGTTCCCCCTTATGCTTTTTTCGCCAAAATAAATAAATATTTTTTTTTCAAAAATGTATAAACTTGAGATGTAGAATTAAACTAGATGCCAAATTATGATCAAAATGGCTTCGATATTGAAAATCGGCTTAGATTTGGCAAAGTTGTGGCAATTCGAAGTCTGGGAATGTAATTTCAAAATTCGTAAGGGTTCCCCCTTATGATTTTTTCGCAAAAAATACACAATTATTTTATTTCAAAAATTAATAAACTTGAGATGTAGAATTAAACTAGATGCCAAATTATGATCAAAATGGCTTCGATATTGAAAATCGGCTTAGATTTGGCAAAGTTGTGGCAATTCGAAGTCTGGGAATGTCATTTGAAAATTGGTAAGGGTTCCCCCTTATGCTTTTTTCGCCAAAAAAAAAACATTTTTTTTTTCAAAAATGCATAAACTTGAGATGTAGAATTAAACTAGATGCCAAATTATGATCAAAATGGCTTCGATATTGAAAATCGGCTTAGATTTGGCAAAGTTGCGGCAATTCGAAGTCTGGGGATGGCATTTCAAAATTGGTGAGGGTTCCCCCTTATGCTTTTTTCGCAAAAAATACACAATTTTTTTTTTCAAAAATTAATAAACTTGAGATGTAGAATTAAACTAGATGCCAAATTATGATCAAAATGGCCTCGATATTGACAATCGGTTTAGATTTGATAAAGTTGTGGCAATTCGAAGTCTGGGAATGTCATTTGAAAATTGGTAAGGGTTCCCCCTTATGCTTTTTTCGCAAAAAAAACACAATTATTTTTTTGTCAAAAATTAATAAACTTGAGATGTAGAATTAAACTAGATGCCAAATTATGATCAAAATGGCTTCGATATTGAAAATCGGCTTAGATTTGGCAAAGTTGTGGCAATTCGAAGTCTGGGAATGTCATTTCAAAATTGGTAAGGGTTCCCCCTTATGCTTTTTTCGCCAAAAAAAAAACAATTTTTTTTTCAAAAATGTAATAAACTTGAGATGTAGAATTAAACTAGATGCCAAATTATGATCAAAATGGCTTCGATATTGAAAATCGGCTTAGATTTGGCAAAGTTGCGGCAATTCGAAGTCTGGGAATGGCATTTCAAAATTGGTGAGGGTTCCCTCTTATGCTTTTTTCGCAAAAAATACACAATTTTTTTTTTCAAAAATGTAATAAACTTGAGATGTAGAATTAAACTAGATGCCAAATTATGATCAAAATGGCTTCGATATTAAAAATCGGCTTAGATTTGGCAAAGTTGTGGCAATTCGAAGTCTGGGAATGTAATTTCAAAATTTGTAAGGGTTCCCCCTTATGATTTTTTCGCAAAAAATACACAATTATTTTTTTGCCAAAAATTAATAAACTTGAGATGTAGAATTAAACTAGATGCCAAATTATGATCAAAATGGCCTCGATATTGACAATCGGCTTAGATTTGATAAAGTTGTGGCAATTCGAAGTCTGGGAATGTCATTTGAAAATTGGTAAGGGTTCCCCCTTATGCTTTTTTCGCCAAAAAAAACATATTTTTTTTTTCAAAAATGTATAAACTTGAGATGTAGGATTAAACTAGATGCCAAATTATGATCAAAATGGCTTCGATATTGAAAATCGGCTTAGATTTGGCAAAGTTGTGGCAATTCGAAGTCTGGGAATGTAATTTCAAAATTCGTAAGGGTTCCCCCTTATGATTTTTTCGCAAAAAATACACAATTATTTTATTTAAAAAATTAATAAACTTGAGATGTAGAATTAAACTAGATGCCAAATTATGATCAAAATGGCTTCGATATTGAAAATCGGCTTAGATTTGGCAAAGTTGTGGCAATTCGAAGTCTGGGAATGTAATTTCAAAATTTGTAAGGGTTCCCCCTTATGATTTTTTCGCAAAAAATACACAATTATTTATTTGCAAAAATTAATAAACTTGAGATGTAGAATTAAACTAGATGCCAAATTATGATCAAAATGGCTTCGATATTGAAAATCGGCTGAGATTTGGCAAAGTTGTGGCAATTCGAAGTCTGGGGATGGCATTTCAAAACTGGTGAGGGTTCCCCCTTATGCTTTTTTCGCAAAAAATACACAATTTTTTTTTTCAAAAATTAATAAACTTGAGATGTAGAATTAAACTAGATGCCAAATTATGATCAAAATGGCCTCGATATTGACAATCGGTTTATATTTGATAAAGTTGTGGCAATTCGAAGTCTGGGAATGTCATTTGAAAATTGGTAAGGGTTCCCCCTTATGCTTTTTTCGCCAAAAAAAAAATATTTTTTTTTTCAAAAATGTATAAACTTGAGATGAAGGATTAAACTAGATGCCAAATTATGATCAAAATGGCTTCGATATTGAAAATCGGCTTAGATTTGGCAAAGTTGTGGCAATTCGAAGTCTGGGAATGTTATTTCAAAATTCGTAAGGGTTCCCCCTTATGATTTTTTCGCAAAAAATACACAATTATTTTTTATAAAAAATTAATAAACTTGAAATGTAGAATTAAACTAGATGCCAAATTATGATCAAAATGGCTTCGATATTGAAAATCGGCTGAGATTTGGCAAAGTTGTGGCAATTCGAAGTCTGGGGATGGCATTTCAAAACTGGTGAGGGTTCCCCCTTATGCTTTTTTCGCAAAATATACACAAATTTTTTCCAAAAATTAATAAACTTGAGATGTAGAATTAAACTAGATGCCAAATTATGATCAAAATGGCCTCGATATTGACAATCGGTTTAGATTTGGCAAAGTTGGGGCAATTCGAAGTCTGGGGATGGCATTTCAAAATTGGTGAGGGTTCCCTCTTATGCTTTTTTCGCAAAAAATACACAATTTTTTTTTCAAAAATTAATAAACTTGAGATGTAGAATTAAACTAGATGCCAAACTATGATCAGAATGGCTTCGATATTAAAAATCGGCTTAGATTTGGCAAAGTTGTGGCAATTCGAAGTCTGGGAATGTAATTTCAAAATTGGTAAGGGTTCCCCCTTATGATTTTTTCGCAAAAAATACACAATTATTTATTTGCAAAAATTAATAAACTTGAGATGTAGAATTAAACTAGATGCCAAATTATGATCAAAATGGCTTCGATATTGAAAATCGGCTTAGATTTGGCAAAGTTGTGGCAATTCGAAGTCTGGGAATGTCATTTGAAAATTGGTAAGGGTTCCCCCTTATGCTTTTTTCGCCAAAAAAAAAAACGTTTTTTTTTCAAAAAAGTATAAACTTGAGATGTAGGATTAAACTAGATGCCAAATTATGATCAAAATGGCTTCGATATTAAAAATCGGCTTAGATTTGGCAAAGTTGTGGCAATACGAAGTCTGGGAATGTAATTTCAAAATTTGTAAGGGTTCCCCCTTATGATTTTCTCGCAAAAAATACACAATTATTTTTTCGCCAAAAATTAATAAACTTGAGATGTAGAATTAAACTAGATGCCAAATTATGATCAAAATGGCTTCGATATTGAAAATCGGCTGAGATTTGGCAAAGTTGCGGCAATTCGAAGTCTGGGGATGGCATTTCAAAATTGGTGAGGGTTCCCCCTTATGCTTTTTTCGCAAAAAATACACAATTTTTTTTTCAAAAATTAATAAACTTGAGATGTAGAATTAAACTAGATGCCAAATTATGATCAAAATGGCCTCGATATTGACAATCGGTTTAGATTTGATAAAGTTGTGGCAATTCGAAGTCTGGGAATGTCATTTGAAAATTGGTAAGGGTTCCCCCTTATGCTTTTTTCGCCAAAAAAAAAATATTTTTTTTTTCAAAAATGTATAAACTTGAGATGAAGGATTAAACTAGATGCCAAATTATGATCAAAATGGCTTCGATATTGAAAATCGGCTTAGATTTGGCAAAGTTGTGGCAATTCGAAGTCTGGGAATGTAATTTCAAAATTGGTAAGGGTTCCCCCTTATGATTTTTTCGCAAAAAATACACAATTATTTTTTTAAAAAATTAATAAACTTGAGATGTAGAATTAAACTAGATGCCAAATTATGATCAAAATGGCTTCGATATTGAAAATCGGCTGAGATTTGGCAAAGTTGCGGCAATTCGAAGTCTGGGCATGGCATTTGAAAATTGGTAAGGGTTCCCCCTTATGCTTTTTTCGCCAAAAAAAAAACAATTTTTTTTTCAAAAATGTATAAACTTGAGATGTAGAATTAAACTAGATGCCAAATTATGATCAAAATGGCTTCGATATTGAAAATCGGCTGAGATTTGGCAAAGTTGCGGCAATTCGAAGTCTGGGGATGGCATTTCAAAATTGGTGAGGGTTCCCCCTTATGCTTTTTTCGCAAAAAATACACAATTTTTTTTTTCAAAAATTAATAAACTTGAGATGTAGAATTAAACTAGATGCCAAATTATGATCAAAATGGCCTCGATATTGACAATCGGTTTATATTTGATAAAGTTGTGGCAATTCGAAGTCTGGGAATGTCATTTGAAAATTGGTAAGGGTTCCCCCTTATGCTTTTTTCGCCAAAAAAAAAATATTTTTTTTTTTCAAAAATGTATAAACTTGAGATGAAGGATTAAACTAGATGCCAAATTATGATCAAAATGGCTTCGATATTGAAAATCGGCTTATATTTGGCAAAGTTGCGGCAATTCAAAGTCTGGGAATGTTATTTCAAAATTGGAAAGGGTTCACCCTTATGATTTTTTCGCAAAAAATACACAATTATTTTTTTGCAAGAATTAATAAACTTGAGATGTAGAATTAAACTAGATGCCAAATTATGATCAAAATGGCTTCGATATTGAAAATCGGCTGAGATTTGGCAAAGTTGCGGCAATTCGAAGTCTAGGGATGGCATTTCAAAACTGGTGAGGGTTCCCCCTTATGCTTTTTTCGCAAAATATACACAATTTTTTTTTCAAAAATTAATAAACTTGAGATGTAGAATTAAACTAGATGCCAAACTATGATCAGAATGGCTTCGATATTAAAAATCGGCTTAGATTTGGCAAAGTTGTGGCAATTCGAAGTCTGGGAATGTCATTTGAAAATTGGTAAGGGTTCCCCCTTATGCTTTTTTCGCCAAAAAAAAAATATTTTTTTTTTTCAAAAATGTATAAACTTGAGATGAAGGATTAAACTAGATGCCAAATTATGATCAAAATGGCTTCGATATTGAAAATCGGCTTAGATTTGGCAAAGTTGTGGCAATTCGAAGTCTGGGAATGTCATTTGAAAATTGGTAAGGGTTCCCCCTTATGCTTTTTTCGCCAAAAAAATAAAACGTTTTTTTTTTCAAAAATGTATAAACTTGAGATGTAGAATTAAACAAGATGCCAAATTATGATCAAAATGGCTTCGATATTGAAAATCGGCTTAGATTTGGCAAAGTTGCGGCAATTAGAAGTCTGGGGATGGCATTTCAAAATTGGTGAGGGTTCCCCCTTATGCTTTTTTCGCAAAAAATACACAATTTTTTTTTTCAAAAATTAATAAACTTGAGATGTAGAATTAAACTAGATGCCAAACTATGATCAGAATGGCTTCGATATTAAAAATCGGCTTAGATTTGGCAAAGTTGTGGCAATTCGAAGTCTGGGAATGTAATTTCAAAATTTGTAAGGGTTCCCCCTTATGATTTTTTCGCAAAAAATACACAATTATTTATTTGCAAAAATTAATAAACTTGAGATGTAGAATTAAACTAGATGCCAAATTATGATCAAAATGGCTTCGATATTGAAAATCGGCTGAGATTTGGCAAAGTTGTGGCAATTCGAAGTCTGGGGATGGCATTTCAAAACTGGTGAGGGTTCCCCCTTATGCTTTTTTCGCAAAAAATACACAATTTTTTTTTCAAAAATTAATAAACTTGAGATGTAGAATTAAACTAGATGCCAAATTATGATCAAAATGGCCTCGATATTGACAATCGGTTTATATTTGATAAAGTTGCGGCAATTCGAAGTCTGGGAATGTCATTTGAAAATTGGTAAGGGTTCCCCCTTATGCTTTTTTCGCCAAAAAAAAAATATTTTTTTTTTTCAAAAATGTATAAACTTGAGATGAAGGATTAAACTAGATGCCAAATTATGATCAAAATGGCTTCGATATTGAAAATCGGCTTAGATTTGGCAAAGTTGTGGCAATTCGAAGTCTGGGAATGTAATTTCAAAATTGGTAAGGGTTCCCCCTTATGATTTTTTCGCAAAAAATACACAATTATTTTTTTTAAAAAATTAATAAACTTGAAATGTAGAATTAAACTAGATGCCAAATTATGATCAAAATGGCTTCGATATTGAAAATCGGCTTAGATTTGGCAAAGTTGCGGCAATTCAAAGTCTGGGAATGTTATTTCAAAATTGGAAAGGGTTCACCCTTATGATTTTTTCGCAAAAAATACACAATTTTTTTTTGCAAAAATTAATAAACTTGAGATGTAGAATTAAACTAGATGCCAAATTATGATCAAAATGGCTTCGATATTGAAAATCGGCTGAGATTTGGCAAAGTTGCGGCAATTCGAAGTCTGGGGATGGCATTTCAAAACTGGTGAGGGTTCCCCCTTATGCTTTTTTCGCAAAATATACACAATTTTTTTTTCAAAAATTAATAAACTTGAGATGTAGAATTAAACTAGATGCCAAACTATGATCAGAATGGCTTCGATATTAAAAATCGGCTTAGATTTGGCAAAGTTGTGGCAATTCGAAGTCTGGGAATGTCATTTGAAAATTGGTAAGGGTTCCCCCTTATGCTTTTTTCGCCAAAAAAAAAATATTTTTTTTTTCAAAAATGTATAAACTTGAGATGAAGGATTAAACTAGATGCCAAATTATGATCAAAATGGCTTCGATATTGAAAATCGGCTTAGATTTGGCAAAGTTGCGGCAATTAGAAGTCTGGGGATGGCATTTCAAAATTGGTGAGGGTTCCCCCTTATGCTTTTTTCGCAAAAAATACACAATTTTTTTTTTCAAAAATTAATAAACTTGAGATGTAGAATTAAACTAGATGCCAAACTATGATCAGAATGGCTTCGATATTAAAAATCGGCTTAGATTTGGCAAAGTTGTGGCAATTCGAAGTCTGGGAATGTAATTTCAAAATTTGTAAGGGTTCCCCCTTATGATTTTTTCGCAAAAAATACACAATTATTTATTTGCAAAAATTAATAAACTTGAGATGTAGAATTAAACTAGATGCCAAATTATGATCAAAATGGCTTCGATATTGAAAATCGGCTGAGATTTGGCAAAGTTGTGGCAATTCGAAGTCTGGGGATGGCATTTCAAAACTGGTGAGGGTTCCCCCTTATGCTTTTTTCGCAAAAAATACACAATTTTTTTTTCAAAAATTAATAAACTTGAGATGTAGAATTAAACTAGATGCCAAATTATGATCAAAATGGCCTCGATATTGACAATCGGTTTATATTTGATAAAGTTGTGGCAATTCGAAGTCTGGGAATGTCATTTGAAAATTGGTAAGGGTTCCCCCTTATGCTTTTTTTCGCCAAAAAAAAAATATTTTTTTTTTTCAAAAATGTATAAACTTGAGATGAAGGATTAAACTAGATGCCAAATTATGATCAAAATGGCTTCGATATTGAAAATCGGCTTAGATTTGGCAAAGTTGTGGCAATTCGAAGTCTGGGAATGTTATTTCAAAATTCGTAAGGATTCCCCCTTATGATTTTTTCGCAAAAAAAACACAATTATTTTTTATAAAAAATTAATAAACTTGAAATGTAGAATTAAACTAGATGCCAAATTATGATCAAAATGGCTTCGATATTGAAAATCGGCTTAGATTTGGCAAAGTTGTGGCAATTCGAAGTCTGGGGATGGCATTTCAAAACTGGTGAGGGTTCCCCCTTATGCTTTTTTCGCAAAATATACACAATTTTTTTCCAAAAATTAATAAACTTGAGATGTAGAATTAAACTAGATGCCAAACTATGATCAGAATGGCTTCGATATTAAAAATCGGCTTAGATTTGGCAAAGTTGTGGCAATTCGAAGTCTGGGAATGTAATTTCAAAATTTGTAAGGGTTCCCCCTTATGATTTTTTCGCAAAAAATACACAATTATTTATTTGCAAAAATTAATAAACTTGAGATGTAGAATTAAACTAGATGCCAAATTATGATCGAAATGGCTTCGATATTGAAAATCGGCTTAGATTTGGCAAAGTTGCGGCAATTCGAAGTCTGGGGATGGCATTTCAAAATTGGTGAGGGTTCCCTCTTATGCTTTTTTCGCAAAAAATACACAATTTTTTTTTCAAAAATTAATAAACTTGAGATGTAGAATTAAACTAGATGCCAAATTATGATCAAAATGGCCTCGATATTGAAAATCGGCTTAGATTTGACAAAGTTGTGGCAATTCGAAGTTTGGGAATGTCATTTGAAAATTGGTTAGGGTTCCCCCTTATGCTTTTTTCGCCAAAAAAAAAAAACATTTTTTTTTTCAAAAATGTATAAACTTGAGATGTAGGATTAAACTAGATGCCAAATTATGATCAAAATGGCTTCGATATTAAAAATCGGCTTAGATTTGGCAAAGTTGTGGCAATTCGAAGTCTGGGAATGTAATTTCAAAATTTGTAAGGGTTCCCCCTTATGATTTTTTCGCAAAAAATACACAATTATTTTTTCGCCAAAAATTAATAAACTTGAGATGTAGAATTAAACTAGATGCCAAATTATGATCAAAATGGCTTCGATATTGAAAATCGGCTGAGATTTGGCAAAGTTGCGGCAATTCGAAGTCTGGGGATGGCATTTCAAAATTGGTGAGGGTTCCCCCTTATGCTTTTTTCGCAAAAAATACACAATTTTTTTTTCAAAAATTAATAAACTTGAGATGTAGAATTAAACTAGATGCCAAATTATGATCAAAATGGCCTCGATATTGACAATCGGTTTAGATTTGATAAAGTTGTGGCAATTCGAAGTCTGGGAATGTCATTTGAAAATTGGTAAGGGTTCCCCCTTATGCTTTTTTCGCCAAAAAAAAAATATTTTTTTTTTCAAAAATGTATAAACTTGAGATGAAGGATTAAACTAGATGCCAAATTATGATCAAAATGGCTTCGATATTGAAAATCGGCTTAGATTTGGCAAAGTTGTGGCAATTCGAAGTCTGGGAATGTAATTTCAAAATTGGTAAGGGTTCCCCCTTATGATTTTTTCGCAAAAAATACACAATTATTTTTTTAAAAAATTAATAAACTTGAAATGTAGAATTAAACTAGATGCCAAATTATGATCAAAATGGCTTCGATATTGAAAATCGGCTGAGATTTGGCAAAGTTGTGGCAATTCGAAGTCTGGGAATGGCATTTCAAAATTGGTAAGGGTTCCCCCTTATGTTTTTTTCGCAAAAAATACACAATTTTTTTTTGCAAAAATTAATAAACTTGAGATGTAGAATTAAACTAGATGCCAAATTATGATCAAAATGGCCTCGATATTGAAAATCGGTTTAGATTTGATAAAGTTGCGGCAATTCGAAGTCTGGGAATGTCATTTGAAAATTGGTAAGGGTTCCCCCTTATGCTTTTTTCGCCAAAAAAAACATATTTTTTTTTTCAAAAATGTATAAACTTGAGATGTAGAATTAAACTAGATGCCAAATTATGATCAAAATGGCTTCGATATTGAAAATCGGCTTAGATTTGGCAAAGTTGTGGCAATTCGAAGTCTGGGAATGTAATTTCAAAATTGGTAAGGGTTCCCCCTTATGAATTTTTTCGCAAAAAATACACAATTATTTTTTCAAAAATTAATAAACTTGAAATGTAGAATTAAACTAGATGCCAAATTATGATCAAAATGGCTTCGATATTGAAAATCGGCTTAGATTTGGCAAAGTTGCGGCAATTCGAAGTCTGGGAATGTAATTTCAAAATTGGTAAGGGTTCCCCCTTATGATTTTTTCGCAAAAAATACACAATTTTTTTTTGCAAAAATTAATAAACTTGAGATGTAGAATTAAACTAGATGCCAAATTATGATCAAAATGGCTTCGATATTGAAAATCGGCTGAGATTTGGCAAAGTTGCGGCAATTCGAAGTCTGGGAATGGCATTTGAAAATTGGTAAGGGTTCCCCCTTATGCTTTTTTCGCAAAAAAAAAACAATTTTTTTTTTTCAAAAATTAATAAACTTGAGATGTAGAATTAAACTAGATGCCAAATTATGATCAAAATGGCTTCGATATTGAAAATCGGCTTAGATTTGGCAAAGTTGCGGCAATTCGAAGTCTGGGAATGTCATTTGAAAATTGGTAAGGGTTCCCCCTTATGCTTTTTTCGCCAAAAAATACACATTTTTTTTTTCAAAAATGTATAAACTTGAGATGTAGAATTAAACTAGATGCCAAATTATGATCAAAATGGCTTCGATATTGAAAATCGGCTTAGATTTGGCAAAGTTGCGGCAATTCGAAGTCTGGGAATGGCATTTCAAAATTGGTGAGGGTTCCCCCTTATGCTTTTTTCGCAAAAAATACACAATTTTTTTTTCAAAAATTAATAAACTTGAGATGTAGAATTAAACTAGATGCCAAATTATGATCAAAATGGCTTCGATATTGAAAATCGGCTTAGATTTGGCAAAGTTGTGGCAATTCGAAGTCTGGGAATGTAATTTCAAAATTGGTAAGGGTTCCCCCTTATGATTTTTTTCGCAAAAAATACACAATTATTTTTTTGCAAAAATTAATAAACTTGAGATGTAGAATTAAACTAGATGCCAAATTATGATCAAAATGGCTTCGATATTGAAAATCGGCTTAGATTTGGCAAAGTTGTGGCAATTCGAAGTCTGGGGATGGCATTTCAAAATTGGTGAGGGTTCCCCTTATGCTTTTTTCGCAAAAAATACACAATTTTTTTTTCAAAAATTAATAAACTTGAGATGTAGAATTAAACTAGATGCCAAATTATGATCAAAATGGCTTCGATATTGACAATCGGCTTAGATTTGACAAAGTTGTGGCAATTCGAAGTCTGGGAATGTCATTTGAAAATTGGTAAGGGTTCCCCCTTATGATTTTTTCGCCAAAAAAAAAAATATTTTTTTTCAAAAATGTATAAACTTGAGATGTAGAATTAAACTAGATGCCAAATTATGATCAAAATGGCTTCGATATTGAAAATCGGCTTAGATTTGGCAAAGTTGTGGCAATTCGAAGTCTGGGAATGTAATTTCAAAATTGGTGAGGGTTCCCCTTATGCTTTTTTCGCAAAAAATACACAATTTTTTTTTCAAAAATTAATAAACTTGAGATGTAGAATTAAACTAGATGCCAAATTATGATCAAAATGGCCTCGATATTGACAATCGGTTTAGATTTGACAAAGTTGTGGCAATTCGAAGTCTGGGAATGTCATTTGAAAATTGGTAAGGGTTCCCCCTTATGATTTTTTTCGCAAAAAAAACACAATTTTTTTTTCAAAAATTAATAAACTTGAGATGTAGAATTAAACTAGATGCCAAATTATGATCAAAATGGCTTCGATATTGAAAATCGGCTTAGATTTGGCAAAGTTGTGGCAATTCGAAGTCTGGGGATGGCATTTCAAAATTGGTGAGGGTTCCCCCTTATGCTTTTTTCGCAAAAAATACACAATTTTTTTTTCAAAAATTAATAAACTTGAGATGTAGAATTAAACTAGATGCCAAATTATGATCAAAATGGCTTCGATATTGAAAATCGGCTTAGATTTGGCAAAGTTGTGGCAATTCGAAGTCTGGGAATGTAATTTCAAAATTTGTAAGGGTTCCCCCTTATGATTTTTTCGCAAAAAATACACAATTATTTATTTGCAAAAATTAATAAACTTGAGATGTAGAATTAAACTAGATGCCAAATTATGATCAAAATGGCTTCGATATTGAAAATCGGCTTAGATTTGGCAAAGTTGCGGCAATTCGAAGTCTGGGGATGGCATTTCAAAATTGGTGAGGGTTCCCCTATGCTTTTTTCGCAAAAAATACACAATTTTTTTTTCAAAAATTAATAAACTTGAGATGTAGAATTAAACTAGATGCCAAATTATGATCAAAATGGCTTCGATATTGAAAATCGGCTTAGATTTGACAAAGTTGTGGCAATTCGAAGTCTGGGAATGTCATTTCAAAATTGGTAAGGGTTCCCCCTTATGCTTTTTTCGCCAAAAAATAAACAATTTTTTTTTTCAAAAATGTAATAAACTTGAGATGTAGAATTAAACTAGATGCCAAATTATGATCAAAATGGCTTCGATATTGAAAATCGGCTTAGATTTGGCAAAGTTGTGGCAATTCGAAGTCTGGGAATGTAATTTCAAAATTTGTAAGGGTTCCCCCTTATGATTTTTTCGCAAAAAATACACAATTATTTTTTTGCAAAAATTAATAAACTTGAGATGTAGAATTAAACTAGATGCCAAATTATGATCAAAATGGCTTCGATATTGAAAATCGGCTTAGATTTGGCAAAGTTGCGGCAATTCGAAGTCTGGGGATGGCATTTCAAAATTGGTGAGGGTTCCCCCTTATGCTTTTTTCGCAAAAAATACACAATTTTTTTTTTCAAAAATTAATAAACTTGAGATGTAGAATTAAACTAGATGCCAAATTATGATCAAAATGGCTTCGATATTGACAATCGGTTTAGATTTGATAAAGTTGTGGCAATTCGAAGTCTGGGATGTCATTTGAAAATTGGTAAGGGTTCCCCCTTATGCTTTTTTCGCCAAATAAAAAATTTTTTTTTTCAAAAATGTATAAACTTGAGATGTAGGATTAAACTAGATGCCAAATTATGATCAAAATGGCTTCGATATTGAAAATCGGCTTAGATTTGGCAAAGTTGCGGCAATTCGAAGTCTGGGAATGTAATTTCAAAATTGGTAAGGGTTCCCCCTTATGATTTTTTCGCAAAAAATACACAATTATTTTTTCAAAAATTAATAAACTTGAAATGTAGAATTAAACTAGATGCCAAATTATGATCAAAATGGCTTCGATATTGAAAATCGGCTTAGATTTGGCAAAGTTGTGGCAATTCGAAGTCTGGGATTGTAATTTCAAAATTGGTAAGGGTTCCCCCTTATGATTTTTTTCGCAAAAATACACAATTTTTTTTTCAAAAATTAATAAACTTGAGATGTAGAATTAAACTAGATGCCAAATTATGATCAAAATGGCTTCGATATTGAAAATCGGCTGAGATTTGGCAAAGTTGCGGCAATTAGAAGTCTGGGGATGGCATTTGAAAATTGGTAAGGGTTCCCCCTTATGCTTTTTTCGCAAAAAAAAAACATTTTTTTTTTCAAAAATGAATAAACTTGAGATGTAGAATTAAACTAGATGCCAAATTATGATCAAAATGGCTTCGATATTGAAAATCGGCTTAGATTTGGCAAAGTTGCGGCAATTCGAAGTCTGGGGATGGCATTTCAAAATTGGTGAGGGTTCCCCTTTATGCTTTTTTCGCAAAAAATACACAATTTTTTTTTCAAAAATTAATAAACTTGAGATGTAGAATTAAACTAGATGCCAAATTATGATCAAAATGGCCTCGATATTGACAATCGGTTTAGATTTGACAAAGTTGTGGCAATTCGAAGTCTGGGAATGTCATTTGAAAATTGGTAAGGGTTCCCCCTTATGCTTTTTTCGCAAAAAATAAAATATTTTTTTTTTTCAAAAATGTATAAACTTGAGATGTAGAATTAAACTAGATGCCAAATTATGATCAAAATGGCTTCGATATTGAAAATCGGCTTAGATTTGGCAAAGTTGCGGCAATTCGAAGTCTGGGAATGTATTTCAAAATTGGTAAGGGTTCCCCCTTATGCTTTTTTTCGCAAAAAATACACATTTTTTTTTTCAAAAATTAATAAACTTGAGATGTAGAATTAAACTAGATGCCAAATTATGATCAAAATGGCTTCGATATTGAAAATCGGCTTAGATTTGGCAAAGTTGTGGCAATTCGAAGTCTGGGAATGTAATTTCAAAATTGGTAAGGGTTCCCCCTTATGATTTTTTTCGCAAAAAATACACAATTATTTTTTTGCAAAAATTAATAAACTTGAGATGTAGAATTAAACTAGATGCCAAATTATGATCAAAATGGCTTCGATATTGAAAATCGGCTTAGATTTGGCAAAGTTGCGGCAATTCGAAGTCTGGGAATGGCATTTCAAAATTGGTGAGGGTTCCCCCTTATGCTTTTTTCGCAAAAAATACACAATTTTTTTTTCAAAAATTAATAAACTTGAGATGTAGAATTAAACTAGATGCCAAATTATGATCAAAATGGCTTCGATATTGAAAATCGGCTTAGATTTGACAAAGTTGTGGCAATTCGAAGTTCTGGGAATTGTCCTATTTTTTTCCAAAAAAAAAAGTTTGTTAAGGGAGTGATTACCCCTGATGCCAATTATGATCAAAATGGTATAAAAATCGGTTAGATTTGGCAAAGTTGTGGCAATACGAAGTCTGGAGAATTTAAATTGTAAGGGTTCCCTTATGATTTTCGCAAAAAATACACAATTATTTTTTCGCCAAAAATTAATAAACTTGAGATGTAGAATTAAACTAGATGCCAAATTATGATCAAAGGGTCTGATATTGAAAATCGGCTGAGATTTGGCAAAGTTGCGGCAATTCGAAGTCTGGGAATGGCATTTCAAAATTGGTGAGGGTTCCCCCTTATGCTTTTTTCGCAAAAAATACACAATTTTTTTTTCAAAAATTAATAAACTTGAGATGTAGAATTAAACTAGATGCCAAATTATGATCAAAATGGCCTCGATATTGACAATCGGTTTAGATTTGACAAAGTTGTGGCAATTCGAAGTCTGGGAATGTCATTTGAAAATTGGTAAGGGTTCCCCTTATGCTTTTTTCGCCAAAAAAAAAATTATTTTTTTTTCAAAAATGTATAAACTTGAGATGTAGAATTAAACTAGATGCCAAATTATGATCAAAATGGCTTCGATATTGAAAATCGGCTTAGATTTGGCAAAGTTGTGGCAATTCGAAGTCTGGGAATGTAATTTCAAAATTGGTAAGGGTTCCCCCTTATGATTTTTTCGCAAAAAATACACAATTATTTTTTTCAAAAAATTAATAAACTTGAGATGTAGAATTAAACTAGATGCCAAATTATGATCAAAATGGCTTCGATATTGAAAATCGGCTTAGATTTGGCAAAGTTGTGGCAATTCGAAGTCTGGGAATGGCATTTCAAAATTGGTAAGGGTTCCCCCTTATGCTTTTTTCGCAAAAAATACACAATTATTTTTTTGCAAAAAATTAATAAACTTGAGATGTAGAATTAAACTAGATGCCAAATTATGATCAAAATGGCTTCGATATTGAAAATCGGCTTAGATTTGACAAAGTTGTGGCAATTCGAAGTCTGGGAATGTCATTTGAAAATTGGTAAGGGTTCCCCCTTATGTTTTTTTCGCAAAAAATAAACAATTATTTTTTTCAAAAATTAATAAACTTGAGATGTAGAATTAAACTAGATGCCAAATTATGATCAAAATGGCTTCGATATTGAAAATCGGCTTAGATTTGGCAAAGTTGTGGCAATTCGAAGTCTGGGAATGTAATTTCAAAATTGGTAAGGGTCCCCCTTATGATTTTTTCGCAAAAAATACACAATTATTTTTTTCAAAAATTAATAAACTTGAGATGTAGAATTAAACTAGATGCCAAATTATGATCAAAATGGCTTCGATATTGAAAATCGGCTTAGATTTGGCAAAGTTGTGGCAATTCGAAGTCTGGGAATGTCATTTGAAAATTGGTAAGGGTTCCCCCTTATGCTTTTTTCGCAAAAAAACACAATTTTTTTTTCAAAAATTAATAAACTTGAGATGTAGAATTAAACTAGATGCCAAATTATGATCAAAATGGCTTCGATATTGAAAATCGGCTTAGATTTGGCAAAGTTGCGGCAATTCGAAGTCTGGGAATGGCATTTCAAAATTGGTAAGGGTTCCCCCTTATGCTTTTTTCGCAAAAAATACACAATTATTTTTTTTCAAAAATTAATAAACTTGAGATGTAGAATTAAACTAGATGCCAAATTATGATCAAAATGGCTTCGATATTGAAAATCGGCTTAGATTTGGCAAAGTTGCGGCAATTCGAAGTCTGGGAATGTCATTTCAAAATTGGTAAGGGTTCCCCCTTATGCTTTTTTTGCAAAAAATACACAATTTTTTTTTCAAAAATGAATAAACTTGAGATGTAGAATTAAACTAGATGCCAAATTATGATCAAAATGGCTTCGATATTGAAAATCGGCTTAGATTTGGCAAAGTTGCGGCAATTCGAAGTCTGGGAATGGCATTTCAAAATTGGTGAGGGTTCCCCCTTATGCTTTTTTCGCAAAAAATACACAATTATTTTTTTCAAAAATTAATAAACTTGAGATGTAGAATTAAACTAGATGCCAAATTATGATCAAAATGGCTTCGATATTGAAAATCGGCTTAGATTTGACAAAGTTGTGGCAATTCGAAGTCTGGGAATGTCATTTGAAAATTGGTAAGGGTTCCCCCTTATGCTTTTTTCGCCAAAAAAAAAATATTTTTTTTTCAAAAATGAATAAACTTGAGATGTAGAATTAAACTAGATGCCAAATTATGATCAAAATGGCTTCGATATTGAAAATCGGCTTAGATTTGGCAAAGTTGTGGCAATTCGAAGTCTGGGATTGTAATTTCAAAATTTGTAAGGGTTCCCCCTTATGATTTTTTCGCAAAAAATACACAATTATTTTTTTCAAAAATTAATAAACTTGAGATGTAGAATTAAACTAGATGCCAAATTATGATCAAAATGGCTTCGATATTGAAAATCGGCTGAGATTTGGCAAAGTTGCGGCAATTCGAAGTCTGGGATGGCATTTCAAAATTGGTGAGGGTTCCCCCTTATGCTTTTTTCGCAAAAAATACACAATTTTTTTTTTCAAAATTAATAAACTTGAGATGTAGAATTAAACTAGATGCCAAATTATGATCAAAATGGCCTCGATATTGACAATCGGTTTAGATTTGACAAAGTTGTGGCAATTCGAAGTCTGGGAATGTCATTTGAAAATTGGTAAGGGTTCCCCCTTATGCTTTTTTCGCCAAAAAAAATAATTTTTTTTTTCAAAAATGTATAAACTTGAGATGTAGGATTAAACTAGATGCCAAATTATGATCAAAATGGCTTCGATATTGAAAATCGGCTTAGATTTGGCAAAGTTGTGGCAATTCGAAGTCTGGGAATGTAATTTCAAAATTGGTAAGGGTTCCCCCTTATGATTTTTTCGCAAAAAATACACAATTATTTTTTTTCAAAAATTAATAAACTTGAGATTGTAGAATTAAACTAGATGCCAAATTATGATCAAAATGGCTTCGATATTGAAAATCGGCTTAGATTTGGCAAAGTTGCGGCAATTCGAAGTCTGGGAATGTCATTTCAAAATTGGTAAGGGTTCCCCCTTATGCTTTTTTCGCAAAAAAAACACATTTTTTTTTTTCAAAAATTAATAAACTTGAGATGTAGAATTAAACTAGATGCCAAATTATGATCAAAATGGCTTCGATATTGAAAATCGGCTTAGATTTGGCAAAGTTGCGGCAATTCGAAGTCTGGGAATGGCATTTCAAAATTGGTAAGGGTTCCCCCTTATGCTTTTTTCGCAAAAAATACACAATTATTTTTTTTCAAAAATTAATAAACTTGAGATGTAGAATTAAACTAGATGCCAAATTATGATCAAAATGGCTTCGATATTGAAAATCGGCTTAGATTTGGCAAAGTTGTGGCAATTCGAAGTCTGGGAATGTCATTTCAAAATTGGTAAGGGTTCCCCCTATGATTTTTTTCGCCAAAAAATACACAATTTTTTTTTCAAAAATTAATAAACTTGAGATGTAGAATTAAACTAGATGCCAAATTATGATCAAAATGGCTTCGATATTGAAAATCGGCTTAGATTTGGCAAAGTTGCGGCAATTCGAAGTCTGGGAATGGCATTTCAAAATTGGTGAGGGTTCCCTCTATGCTTTTTTCGCAAAAAATACACAATTTTTTTTTCAAAAATTAATAAACTTGAGATGTAGAATTAAACTAGATGCCAAATTATGATCAAAATGGCTTCGATATTGAAAATCGGCTTAGATTTGGCAAAGTTGTGGCAATTCGAAGTCTGGGAATGTCATTTGAAAATTGGTAAGGGTTCCCCCTTATGCTTTTTTCGCAAAAAATACACAATTTTTTTTTTCAAAAATTAATAAACTTGAGATGTAGAATTAAACTAGATGCCAAATTATGATCAAAATGGCTTCGATATTGAAAATCGGCTTAGATTTGGCAAAGTTGCGGCAATTCGAAGTCTGGGAATGTCATTTCAAAATTGGTAAGGGTTCCCCCTATGATTTTTTCGCAAAAAATACACAATTTTTTTTTTCAAAAATTAATAAACTTGAGATGTAGAATTAAACTAGATGCCAAATTATGATCAAAATGGCCTCGATATTGACAATCGGTTTAGATTTGACAAAGTTGTGGCAATTCGAAGTCTGGGAATGTCATTTGAAAATTGGTAAGGGTTCCCCCTTATGCTTTTTTCGCCAAAAAAAAAATATTTTTTTTTCAAAAATGTATAAACTTGAGATGTAGAATTAAACTAGATGCCAAATTATGATCAAAATGGCTTCGATATTGAAAATCGGCTTAGATTTGGCAAAGTTGTGGCAATTCGAAGTCTGGGAATGTAATTTCAAAATTGGTAAGGGTTCCCCCTTATGATTTTTTCGCAAAAAATACACAATTATTTTTTTCAAAAATTAATAAACTTGAGATGTAGAATTAAACTAGATGCCAAATTATGATCAAAATGGCTTCGATATTGAAAATCGGCTTAGATTTGGCAAAGTTGTGGCAATTCGAAGTCTGGGAATGTCATTTCAAAATTGGTGGGTCCCCCTCTTATGATTTTTTCGCAAAAATACACAATTATTTTTTTGCAAAAATTAATAAACTTGAGATGTAGAATTAAACTAGATGCCAAATTATGATCAAAATGGCTTCGATATTGAAAATCGGCTTAGATTTGGCAAAGTTGCGGCAATTCGAAGTCTGGGAATGGCATTTCAAAATTGGTGAGGGTTCCCCCTTATGCTTTTTTCGCAAAAAATACACAATTTTTTTTTCAAAAATTAATAAACTTGAGATGTAGAATTAAACTAGATGCCAAATTATGATCAAAATGGCTTCGATATTGAAAATCGGCTTAGATTTGGCAAAGTTGTGGCAATTCGAAGTCTGGGAATGTAATTTCAAAATTGGTAAGGGTCCCCCTTATGATTTTTTCGCAAAAAATACACAATTATTTTTTTGCAAAAATTAATAAACTTGAGATGTAGAATTAAACTAGATGCCAAATTATGATCAAAATGGCTTCGATATTGAAAATCGGCTTAGATTTGGCAAAGTTGCGGCAATTCGAAGTCTGGGGATGGCATTTCAAAATTGGTGAGGGTTCCTCTATGCTTTTTTCGCAAAAAATACACAATTTTTTTTTTCAAAAATTAATAAACTTGAGATGTAGAATTAAACTAGATGCCAAATTATGATCAAAATGGCTTCGATATTGAAAATCGGCTTAGATTTGGCAAAGTTGTGGCAATTCGAAGTCTGGGAATGTCATTTCAAAATTGGTAAGGGTTCCCCCTTATGCTTTTTTCGCCAAAAAAACACATTTTTTTTTTCAAAAATGTATAAACTTGAGATGTAGAATTAAACTAGATGCCAAATTATGATCAAAATGGCTTCGATATTGAAAATCGGCTTAGATTTGGCAAAGTTGTGGCAATTCGAAGTCTGGGAATGTAATTTTCAAAATTGGTAAGGGTTCCCCCTTATGATTTTTTCGCAAAAAATACACAATTATTTTTTTTCAAAAATTAATAAACTTGAGATGTAGAATTAAACTAGATGCCAAATTATGATCAAAATGGCTTCGATATTGAAAATCGGCTTAGATTTGGCAAAGTTGCGGCAATTCGAAGTCTGGGAATGTCATTTCAAAATTGGTAGGGTTCCCCCTTATGATTTTTTCGCAAAAAATACACAATTATTTTTTTCAAAAATTAATAAACTTGAGATGTAGAATTAAACTAGATGCCAAATTATGATCAAAATGGCTTCGATATTGAAAATCGGCTTAGATTTGGCAAAGTTGCGGCAATTCGAAGTCTGGGAATGTCATTTCAAAATTGGTAAGGGTTCCCCCCTATGCTTTTTTCGCCAAAAAATAAACAATTTTTTTTTCAAAAATGTATAAACTTGAGATGTAGAATTAAACTAGATGCCAAATTATGATCAAAATGGCTTCGATATTGAAAATCGGCTTAGATTTGGCAAAGTTGTGGCAATTCGAAGTCTGGGAATGTAATTTCAAAATTGGTAAGGGTTCCCCCTTATGATTTTTTCGCAAAAAATACACAATTATTTTTTTTCAAAAATTAATAAACTTGAGATGTAGAATTAAACTAGATGCCAAATTATGATCAAAATGGCTTCGATATTGAAAATCGGCTTAGATTTGGCAAAGTTGCGGCAATTCGAAGTCTGGGAATGTCATTTCAAAATTGGTAAGGGTTCCCCCTTATGATTTTTTCGCAAAAAATACACAATTATTTTTTTTCAAAAATTAATAAACTTGAGATGTAGAATTAAACTAGATGCCAAATTATGATCAAAATGGCTTCGATATTGAAAATCGGCTTAGATTTGGCAAAGTTGTGGCAATTCGAAGTCTGGGAATGTCATTTCAAAATTGGTAAGGGTTCCCCCTTATGATTTTTTTCGCAAAAAATACACAATTATTTTTTTCAAAAATTAATAAACTTGAGATGTAGAATTAAACTAGATGCCAAATTATGATCAAAATGGCTTCGATATTGAAAATCGGCTTAGATTTGGCAAAGTTGCGGCAATTCGAAGTCTGGGAATGTAATTTCAAAATTTGTAAGGGTTCCCCCTTATGTTTTTTTCGCAAAAAATACACAATTTTTTTTTTCAAAAATTAATAAACTTGAGATGTAGAATTAAACTAGATGCCAAATTATGATCAAAATGGCTTCGATATTGAAAATCGGCTTAGATTTGGCAAAGTTGCGGCAATTCGAAGTCTGGGAATGTCATTTCAAAATTGGTAAGGGTTCCCCTATGCTTTTTTCGCAAAAAATACACAATTATTTTTTTCAAAAATTAATAAACTTGAGATGTAGAATTAAACTAGATGCCAAATTATGATCAAAATGGCTTCGATATTGAAAATCGGCTTAGATTTGGCAAAGTTGCGGCAATTCGAAGTCTGGGAATGTCATTTCAAAATTGGTAAGGGTTCCCCTTATGCTTTTTTCGCAAAAAATACACAATTTTTTTTTCAAAAATTAATAAACTTGAGATGTAGAATTAAACTAGATGCCAAATTATGATCAAAATGGCTTCGATATTGAAAATCGGCTTAGATTTGACAAAGTTGTGGCAATTCGAAGTCTGGGAATGTCATTTGAAAATTGGTAAGGGTTCCCCCTTATGCTTTTTTCGCCAAAAATAAACAATATTTTTTTTTTCAAAAATGTATAAACTTGAGATGTAGAATTAAACTAGATGCCAAATTATGATCAAAATGGCTTCGATATTGAAAATCGGCTTAGATTTGGCAAAGTTGCGGCAATTCGAAGTCTGGGAATGTAATTTCAAAATTGGTGAGGGTTCCCCCTTATGATTTTTTCGCAAAAAATACACAATTATTTTTTCAAAAAATTAATAAACTTGAGATGTAGAATTAAACTAGATGCCAAATTATGATCAAAATGGCTTCGATATTGACAATCGGTTTGATGATTTGCAAAGTTGTGGCAATTCGAAGTCTGGGAATGTCATTTGAAAATTGGTAAGGGTTCCCCCTTATGCTTTTTTCGCCAAAAAAAAACATTTTTTTTTTCAAAAATGTATAAACTTGAGATGTAGAATTAAACTAGATGCCAAATTATGATCAAAATGGCTTCGATATTGAAAATCGGCTTAGATTTGGCAAAGTTGTGGCAATTCGAAGTCTGGGAATGTAATTTCAAAATTGGTAAGGGTTCCCCCTTATGATTTTTTCGCAAAAAATACACAATTATTTTTTTTTTAAAAATTAATAAACTTGAGATGTAGAATTAAACTAGATGCCAAATTATGATCAAAATGGCTTCGATATTGAAAATCGGCTTAGATTTGGCAAAGTTGCGGCAATTCGAAGTCTGGGAATGTAATTTCAAAATTGGTAAGGGTTCCCCCTTATGCTTTTTTTCGCAAAAAAAAAACAATTATTTTTTTGCAAAAATGTAATAAACTTGAGATGTAGAATTAAACTAGATGCCAAATTATGATCAAAATGGCTTCGATATTGAAAATCGGCTTAGATTTGGCAAAGTTGCGGCAATTCGAAGTCTGGGAATGTCATTTCAAAATTGGTGAGGGTTCCCTCTATGCTTTTTTCGCAAAAAATACACAATTTTTTTTTCAAAAATTAATAAACTTGAGATGTAGAATTAAACTAGATGCCAAATTATGATCAAAATGGCTTCGATATTGACAATCGGTTTAGATTTGACAAAGTTGTGGCAATTCGAAGTCTGGGAATGTTCTTTAAAATTGGTAAGGGTTCCCCCTATGCTTTTTTCGCAAAATAATAAATTATTTTTTTCAAAAATGTATAAACTTGAGATGTAGAATTAAACTAGATGCCAAATTATGATCAAAATGGCTTCGATATTGAAAATCGGCTTAGAGATTGGCAAGAGTTGGTGGAATCAACTATTGGTAGGGTTGAGGTTCCCCCTTATGATTTTTTTCGCAAAAAATACACAATTATTTTTTTTTAAAAATTAATAAACTTGAGATGTAGAATTAAACTAGATGCCAAATTATGATCAAAATGGCTTCGATATTGAAAATCGGCTTAGATTTGGCAAAGTTGCGGCAATTCGAAGTCTGGGAATGGCATCCAAAATTGGTAAGGGTTCCCCCTTATGATTTTTTCGCAAAAAATACACAATTATTTATTTGCAAAAATTAATAAACTTGAGATGTAGAATTAAACTAGATGGCCAAATATGATCAAAATGGCCTTTCGATATTGAAAATCGGCTTAGATTTGACAAAGTTGTGGCAATTCGAAGTCTGGGAATGTAATTTCAAAATTGGTAAGGGTCCCCCCCCTTATGATTTTTTCGCAAAAAAAATACACAATTATTTTTTTCAAAAAATTAATAAACTTTGAAATGTAGAATTAAACTAGATGCCAAATTATGATCAAAATGGCGTCGATATTGAAAATCGGCTTAGATTTGACAAAGTTGTGGCAATTCGAAGTCTGGGAATGTCATTTGAAAATTGGTAAGGGTTCCCCCTTGTAAAAAAGCATAAGGGGGAACCCCTACCAATTTTCAAATGACATTCCCCAGAAAAAGAGTTGCCACAACTTTTGTCAAATCTAAGCCGATTTTCTCTTTTGAGGCCATTTTGATCATAATTTGGCATCTGAATTTAATTCTACATCTCAAGTTTATTAATTTTTGCAAATATATAATTGTGTATTTTTTGCGAAAAAAGGGGAATTGGAGACCCTTACAAATTTTGAAATTACATTCCCAGACTTCAAATTGCACAAACTTAGCCAAATCTAAGCCGATTTTTAATATCGAAGAAATTTTGATGGTAGTTAGTCATCTGAATTTAATTCTACATCTCAAGATTATTAATTTTAGAAAAAAGGGGTTGTGTATTTTTTGTGAAATTTTTTTTTTAATGACCCCTCACCAAAAAAGAATTGCCATAAACACACTTCAATTTGTCACAACTTTTGCCAAATCTCAGCCGATTTTCTCTATCGAAAACTCATTTTCATTCACTGAACTGGCATCTGGAATTTGAATTCCACATTTCAGAATTTATTGAATTTTTTTAAAAAATAATTGTGTATTTGCAGCGAAGAAATAAAAAAAAAAAAAGGGGGGGGGGGGGGGGAAAAAGTTGCCAGAAAATGAATTGCCACAACTTTTTGCCAAGTCTAAACCGATTTTTAAACTCGAATCCATTTTGATCATTCCAAGGTATCCTGGAAAATTTCTTCATCTGAAATTTATCACATTTTTGAAAAAAAGAATAAAAGATTTTTAGGCGAAAAAAGCCCCACAGGGAACCCGTAATTTTTTTCAGACAACATTTTAAGGCTTCAATTTGCCGCAACTTTGCCGGATTTAAACCGATTTGCCGGTGTCAAGGCCATTTTGATCATAATATGGCATCTGAATTTAATTCTACATCTCAAGTTTGTAAATTTTGAAAAAAAAAATTGTGTATTTTTTGCGAAAAAAGGATTAATGAGAATTTTCACCAATTTTGAAATGCCATCCCCGGAAGGGGAGTTGCCGCAACTTTTTTAAAACCAAGCCGATTTTCAATATCGAAGCCATTTTGATCATGAATTTGGCATCTGGTGCAATTCTACACCTCAAGTTTATCACATTTTTGAAAAAAAAAATAGTTTTTTTTTTGGCGAAAAACACATAAGGGGGGGGGAATACGCAATTTTGAAATTGCATTCCCATACTTTCGAATTGCCACAACTTTTGCCAAATCTAAGCCGATTTTCAATAATCGAAGCCATTTTGATCGGCATTTGGCATCACAAGAGAATTCTACTTCTCAAGTTTATTAATTCTTGCCAAAAAAAAAATAATTGTGTATTTTTTGCGAAAAAAATCGCACCTTTGAGCCCCAAAAAAACCTGAAATAACATTCCCAGAATCGGAATTTGCCGCAACTTTGCCAAATCTAAGCCGATTTTCAATATCGAAGCCATTTTGATCATAATTTGGCATCTAGTTTAATTCTACATCTCAAGTTTATTACATTTTTGAAAAAAATAATTGTGTATTTTTTGCGAAAAAAGCATAAGGGGGAACCCTTACCAATTTTGAAATGACATTCCCAGACTTCGAATTGCCACAACTTTGCCAAATCTAAGCCGATTTTCAATATCGAAGCCATTTTGATCATAATTTGGCATCTAGTTTAATTCTACATCTCAAGTTTATTAATTTTTGAAAAAAATAATTGTGTATTTTTTGCGAAAAAATCATAAGGGGGAACCCTTACAAATTTTGAAATTACATTCCCAGACTTCGAATTGCCACAACTTTGCCAAATCTAAGCCGATTTTCAATATCGAAGCCATTTTGATCATAATTTGGCATCTAGTTTAATTCTACATCTCAAGTTTATACATTTTTGAAAAAAAAATTGTTTTTTTTTTGGCGAAAAAAGCATAAGGGGGAACCCTTACCAATTTTCAAATGACATTCCCAGACTTCGAATTGCCACAACTTTGTCAAATCTAAACCGATTGTCAATATCGAAGCCATTTTGATCATAATTTGGCATCTAGTTTAATTCTACATCTCAAGTTTATTAATTTTTGAAAAAAAAATTGTGTATTTTTTGCGAAAAAAGCATAAGGGGGAACCCTCACCAATTTTGAAATGCCATCCCCAGACTTCGAATTGCCGCAACTTTGCCAAATCTAAGCCGATTTTCAATATCGAAGCCATTTTGATCATAATTTGGCATCTAGTTTAATTCTACATCTCAAGTTTATTACATTTTTGAAAAAAAATAATTGTGTATTTTTTGGCGAAAAAAGCATAAGGGGGAACCCTTACCAATTTTGAAATTACATTCCCAGACTTCGAATTGCCACAACTTTGCCAAATCTAAGCCGATTTTCAATATCGAAGCCATTTTGATCATAATTTGGCATCTAGTTTAATTCTACATCTCAAGTTTATTAATTTTTGCAAAAAAATAATTGTGTATTTTTTGCGAAAAAAGCATAAGGGGGAACCCTTACCAATTTTGAAATGACATTCCCAGACTTCGAATTGCCGCAACTTTGCCAAATCTAAGCCGATTTTCAATATCGAAGCCATTTTGATCATAATTTGGCATCTAGTTTAATTCTACATCTCAAGTTTATTAATTTTTGAAAAAAAATAATTGTGTATTTTTTGCGAAAAAATCATAAGGGGGAACCCTTACCAATTTTGAAATTACATTCCCAGACTTCGAATTGCCACAACTTTGCCAAATCTAAGCCGATTTTCAATATCGA
Source organism: Drosophila maculinotata (assembly GCA_035045305.1). Lineage (NCBI taxonomy): Eukaryota > Metazoa > Arthropoda > Insecta > Diptera > Drosophilidae > Drosophila > Drosophila maculinotata. The sequence goes on along the minus strand of JAWNPD010000115.1, from coordinate 4,975 downwards.
AGCCATTTTGATCATAATTTGGCATCTAGTTTAATTCTACATCTCAAGTTTATTAATTTTTGCAAAAAAATAATTGTGTATTTTTTGCGAAAAAATCATAAGGGGGAACCCTTACCAATTTTGAAATTACATTCCCAGACTTCGAATTGCCACAACTTTGCCAAATCTAAGCCGATTTTCAATATCGAAGCCATTTTGATCATAATTTGGCATCTAGTTTAATTCTACATCTCAAGTTTATTAATTTTTGAAAAAAAATAATTGTGTATTTTTTGCGAAAAAAGCATAAGGGGGAACCCTTACCAATTTTGAAATGACATTCCCAGACTTCGAATTGCCACAACTTTGCCAAATCTAAGCCGATTTTCAATATCGAAGCCATTTTGATCATAATTTGGCATCTAGTTTAATTCTACATCTCAAGTTTATTACATTTTTGAAAAAAAAAATTGTGTATTTTTTGGCGAAAAAAGCATAAGGGGGAACCCTTACCAATTTTGAAATGACATTCCCAGACTTCGAATTGCCACAACTTTGCCAAATCTAAGCCGATTTTCAATATCGAAGCCATTTTGATCATAATTTGGCATCTAGTTTAATTCTACATCTCAAGTTTATTAATTTTTGCAAAAAAATAATTGTGTATTTTTTGCGAAAAAATCATAAGGGGGAACCCTTACCAATTTTGAAATGACATTCCCAGACTTCGAATTGCCACAACTTTGCCAAATCTAAGCCGATTTTCAATATCGAAGCCATTTTGATCATAATTTGGCATCTAGTTTAATTCTACATTTCAAGTTTATTAATTTTTGAAAAAAATAATTGTGTATTTTTTGCGAAAAAAGCATAAGGGGGAACCCTTACCAATTTTGAAATTACATTCCCAGACTTCGAATTGCCACAACTTTGCCAAATCTAAGCCGATTTTCATTATCGAAGCCATTTCGATCATAATTTTGCATCTAATTTAATTCTATTTATCAAGTTTATTAATTTTTGCAAATAAATAATTGTGTATTTTTGCGAAAAAATCATAAGGGGGGAACCCTTTCTTGCCAATTTTCAAATGACATTCCCTAAACTCCGAATTGCGACAACTTTGTCAAATCTAAGCCGATTTTCAATATTTTTGTTACTTTGATCATAATTTGGCATCTAGTTTAATTCTACATCTCAAGTTTATTAATTTTTGCAAATAAATAATAATTGTGTATTTTTTGCGAAAAAATCATAAGGGGGAACCCTTACAAATTTTGAAATTACATTCCTAGACTTCGAATTGCCACAACTTTGCCAAATCTAAGCCGATTTTCAATATCGAAGCCATTTCGATCATAATTTGGCATCTAGTTTAATTCTACATCTCAACCGGATGAATTTTTTCAAATAAATAATTGTGTATTTTTTATGAAAAAATCATATGAAAAAACCCTTACAAATTTTGAAATTACATTCCCAGACTTCGAATTGCCACAACTTTGCCAAATCTAAGCCGATTTTTAATATCGAAGCCATTCTGATTATAGTTTGGTATCTAGTTTAATTCTACATCTCATAATTTATTAATTTTTGAAAAAAAAATTATGTATATTTTGCGAAAAAAGCATATGGGGGAACCCTCACCAGTTTTGAAATGCCATCCCCAGACTTCGAATTGCCGCAACTTTGCCAAATCTCAGCCGATTTTCAATATCGAAGCCATTTTGATCATAATTTGGCATCTAGTTTAATTCTACATCTCAAGTTTATTAATTCTTGCAAAAAAATAATTGTGTATTTTTTGCGAAAAAATCATAAGGGTGAACCCTTACCAATTTTGAAATAACATTCCCAGACTTTGAATTGCCGCAACTTTGCCAAATCTAAGCCGATTTTCAATATCGAAGCCATTTTGATCATAATTTGGCATCTAGTTTAATTCTACATTTCAAGTTTATTAATTTTTTAAAAAAATAATTGTGTATTTTTTGTATAGAAAATCATATGGGGAAACCCTCTACCAATTTTGAAATTAACATTCCCAGACTTCGAATTGCCACAACTTTGCCAAATCTAAGCCGATTTTCAATATCGAAGCCATTTTGATCATAATTTGGCATCTAGTTTAATCCTTCATCTCAAGTTTATGACATTTTTTAAAAAAAAGTATAATTTTTTTGGCGAAAAAAGCATAAGGGGGAACCCTTTAATGGCAATTTTCAAATGACATTCCCAGACTTCGAATTGCCACAACTTTATCAAATATAAACCGATTGTCAATATCAAGGCCATTTTGATCATAATTTGGCATCTAGTTTAATTCTACATCTCAAGTTTATTAATTTTTGAAAAAAAAATTGTGTATTTTTTGCGAAAAAAGTATAAAGGGGAACCCTCACCAATTTTGAAATGCCATCCCCAGACTTCGAATTGCCGCAACTTTCGCTAAATCTCAGCCGATTTTCAATATCGAAGCCATTTTGATCATAATTTGGCATCTAGTTTAATTCTACATCTCTTGTTTATACATTTTTGAAAAAAAAATGTTTTTTTTTTGGCGAAAAAAGCATAAGGGGGAACCCGTTCCAAATTTTCAAATGCCATCCCCAGACTTCGAATTGCCACAACTTTGCCAAATCTAAGCCGATTTTCAATATCGAAGCCATTTTGATCATAATTTGGCATCTAATTTAATCCTTCATCTCAAGTTTATACATTTTTGAAAAAAAATTTCAAATTTTTTGGCGAAAAAAGCATAAGGGGGAACCTTTACCAATTTTCAAATGACATTCCCAGACTTCGAATTGCCACAACTTTATCAAATATGTAAACTGATTGTCAATATCGAGGCCATTTTGATCACAATTTTAAAATTTGTTTAATTCTACATCTCAAGTTTATTAATTTTTTGAAAAAAAAATTGTGTATTTTGTTGCGAAAAAAGCATAAAGGGGAACCCTCACCAATTTTGAAATGTTATCCCCAGACTTCGAATTGCCGCAACTTTGCCAAATCTAAGCCGATTTTCAATATCGGTGCCATTTTGATCATAATTTGGCATCTAGTTTTAATTCTACATCTTAAGTTTATACATTTTTGGAAAAAAAAATGTTTTTTTTTGGCGAAAAAAGCATAAGGGGGAACCCTTACCAATTTTCAAATGCCATCCCCAGACTTCTAATTGCCGCAACTTTGCCAAATCTCAGCCGATTTTCAATATCGAAGCCATTTTGATCATAATTTGGCATCTAGTTTAATTCTACATCTCAAGTTTATTAATTTTTGCAAAAAAATAATTGTGTATTTTTTGCGAAAAATGCATAAGGGGGAACCCTTACAAATTTTGAAATTACAATCCCAGACTTCGAATTGCCACAACTTTGCCAAATCTAAGCCGATTTTCAATATCGAAGCCATTTTGATCATAATTTGGCATCTAGTTTAATTCTACATTTCAAGTTTATTAATTTTTTATAAAAAATAATTGTGTATTTTTTGCGAAAAAATCATAAGGGGGAACCCTTACCAATTTTGAAATTACATTCCCAGACTTCGAATTGCCACAACTTTGCCAAATCTAAGCCGATTTTCAATATCGAAGTCATTTTGATCATAATTTGGCATCTAGTTTAATCCTATATCTCAAGTTTATACATTTTTGAAAAAAAAAATATTTTTTATTTGGCGAAAAAAGCATAAAAGGAAACTCTCACCAATTTTCAAATGACATTCCCAGACTCTGAATTGCCACAACTTTATCAAATCTAAACCGATTGTCAATATCGAGGCCATTTTGATCATAATTTGGCATCTAGTTTAATTCTACACCTCAAGTTTATTAATTTTTGAAAAAAAAATTGTGTATGTTTTGCGAAAAAAGCATAAGGGGGAACCCTCACCAATTTTGAAATGCCATCCCCAGACTTCGAATTGCCGCAACTTTGCCAAATCTTAGCCGATTTTCAATATCGAAGCCATTTTGATCATAATTTGGCATCTAGTTTAATTCTACATCTCAAGTTTATTAATTTTTGGCGAAAAAATAATTGTGTATTTTTTGCGAGAAAATCATAAGGGGGAACCCTTACAAATTTTGAAATTACATTCCCAGACTTCGTATTGCCACAACTTTGCCAAATCTAAGCCGATTTTTAATATAAGCCATTTTGATCATAATTTGGCATCTAGTTTAATCCTACATCTCAAGTTTATACATTTTTGAAAAAAAAAACGTTTTTTTTTTTTGGCGAAAAAAGCATAAGGGGGAACCCTAACCAATTTTCAAATGACATTCTAAAACTTCGAATTGCCACAACTTTGTCAAATCTAAGCCGATTTTCAATATCGAGGCCATTTTGATCATAATTTGGCATCTAGTTTAATTTTACATCTCAAGTTTATTAATTTTTGAAAAAAAAATTGTGTATTTTTTGCGAAAAAAGCATAAGGGGGAACCCTTACCAATTTTGAAATGCCATCCCCAGACTTCGAATTGCCGTAACTTTGCCAAATCTAAGCCGATTTTCAATATCGAAGCCATTTTGACTACAATTTGGCATCTAGTTTAATTCTACATCTCAAGTTTATTAATTTTTGCAAAAAAATAATTGTGTATTTTTTGCGAAAACATCATAAGGGGGAACCCTTACAAATTTTGAAATTACAATCCCAGACTTCGAATTGCCACAACTTCGCCAAATCTAAGCCGATTTTCAATATCGAAGCCATTTTGATCATAACTTGGCATCTAGTTTAATTCTACATTTCAAGTTTATTAATTTTTTATAAAAAATAATTGTGTATTTTTTATGGGGGAAAAATCATAAGGGGGAACCCTTACCAATTTTGAAATTATATTCCCAGACTTCGAATTGCCACAACTTTGCCAAATCTAAGCCGATTTTCAATATCGAAGCCGTTTTGATCCTATTTTGGCATCTAGTTTAATCCTATATCTCAAGTTTATACATTTTTGAAAAAAAAAGTATTTTTT
>JAWNPD010000112.1:0-66497 GCA_035045305.1 Drosophila maculinotata | reverse complement strand
TATTACATGGTCATCTTTGAATGCTCATAACTCGGGTATTTGATGTCGGATCATGGTCATTTTTGGCAAAAAATTAAATTTTCTGGCATGGCCATTTTTAAATGGCAATCTATAATTCTGATCTTAACGAGTCTAAAAAGGTATACCACTCAAAGATCGGACTTATTTTGGCCGAGATATGCAAGTTATGAAGCTCCAAAAATCTTATTTTTTTGTTAATGCTGAAAATATTACATGGTCATCTTTGAATGCTCATAACTCGGGTATTTGATGTCGGATCATGGTCATTTTTGGCAAAAAATTAAATTTGCTGGCATGGCCATTTTTAAATGGCAATCTATAATTCTGATCTTAACGAGTCTAAAAAGGTATACCACTCAAAGATCGGACTTATTTTGGCCGAGATATGCAAGTTATGAAGCTCCAAAAATCTTATTTTTTTGTTAATGCTGAAAATATTACATGGTTATCTTTGAATGCTCATAACTCGGGTATTTGATGTCGGATCATGGTCATTTTTGGCAAAAAATGAAATTTGCTGGCATGGCCATTTTTAAATGGCAATCTATAATTCTGATCTTAACGAGTCTAAAAAGGTATACCACTCAAAGATCGGACTTATTTTGGCCGAGATATGCAAGTTATGAAGCTCCAAAAATCTTATTTTTTTGTTAATGCTGAAAATATTACATGGTCATCTTTGAATGCTCATAACTCGGGTATTTGATGTCGGATCATGGTCATTTTTGGCAAAAAATTAAATTTGCTGGCATGGCCATTTTTAAATGGCAATCTATAATTCTGATCTTAACGAGTCTAAAAAGGTATACCACTCAAAGATCGGACTTATTTTGGCCGAGATATGCAAGTTATGAAGCTCCAAAAATCTTATTTTTTTGTTAATGCTGAAAATATTACATGGTCATCTTTGAATGCTCATAACTCGGGTATTTGATGTCGGATCATGGTCATTTTTGGCAAAAATGAAATTTGCTGGCATGGCCATTTTTAAATGGCAATCTATAATTCTGATCTTAACGAGTCTAAAAAGGTATACCACTCAAAGATCGGACTTATTTTGGCCGAGATATGCAAGTTATGAAGCTCCAAAAATCTAATTTTTTTGTTAATGCTGAAAATATTATATGGTCATCTTTGAATGCTCATAACTCGGGTATTTGATGTCGGATCATGGTCATTTTTGGCAAAAAATTAAATTTTTTGGTATGGCCATTTTTAAATGGCAATCTATAATTCTGATCTTAACGAGTCTAAAAAGGTATACCACTCAAAGATCGGACTTATTTTGGCCGAGATATGCAAGTTATGAAGCTCCAAAAATCTTATTTTTTTGTTAATGCTGAAAATATTACATGGTCATCTTTGAATGCTCATAACTCGGGTATTTGATGTCGGATCATGGTCATTTTTGGCAAAAAATTAAATTTTCTGGCATGGCCATTTTTAAATGGCAATCTTTAATTCTGATCTTAACGAGTCTAAAAAGGTATACCACTCAAAGATCAGACTTATTTTGGCCGAGATATGCAAGTTATGAAGCTCCAAAAATCTTATTTTTTTGTTAATGCTGAAAATATTACATGGTCATCTTTGAATGCTCATAACTCGGGTATTTGATGTCGGATCATGGTAATTTTTGGCAAAAAATTAAATTTGCTGGCATGGCCATTTTTAAATGGCAATCCATAATTCTGATCTTAACGAGTCTAAAAAGGTATACCACTCAAAGATCGGACTTATTTTGGCCGAGATATGCAAGTTATGAAGCTCAAAAAATCTTATTTTTTTGTTAATGCTGAAAATATTACATGGTTATCTTTGAATGCTCATAACTCGGGTATTTAATGTCGGATCATGGTCATTTTTGGCAAAAAATGAAATTTGCTGGCATGGCCATTTTTAAATGGCAATCTATAATTCTGATCTTAACGAGTCTAAAAAGGTATACCACTCAAAGATCGGACTTATTTTGGCCGAGATATGCAAGTTATGAAGCTCCAAAAATCTTATTTTTTTGTTAATGCTGAAAATATTACATGGTTATCTTTGAATGCTCATAACTCGGGTATTTGATGTCGGATCATGGTCATTTTTGGTAAAAAATAAAATTTGCTGGCATGGCCATTTTTAAATGGCAATCTATAATTCTGATCTAAACGAGTCTAAAAAGGTATACCACTCAAAGATCGGACTTATTTTGGCCGAGATATGCAAGTTATGAAGCTCCAAAAAATATTACATGGTCATCTTTGAATGCTCATAGCTCGGGTATTTGATGTCGGATCATGGTAATTTTTGGCAAAAAATTAAATTTGCTGGCATGGCCATTTTGAAATGGCAATCTATAATTCTGATCTTAACGAGTCTAAAAAGGTATACCACTCAAAGATCGGACTTATTTTGGCCGAGATATGCAAGTTATAAAGCTCCAAAAATCTAATTTTTTTGTTAATGCTGAAAATATTACATGGTCATCTTTGAATGCTCATAACTCGGGTATTTGATGTCGGATCATGGTCATTTTTGGCAAAAAATGAAATTTGCTGGCATGGCCATTTTTAAATGGCAATCTATAATTCTGATCTTAACGAGTCTAAAAAGGTATACCACTCAAAGATCGGACTTATTTTGGCCGAGATATGCAAGTTATGAAGCTCCAAAAATCTTATTTTTTTGTTAATGCTGAAAATATTACATGGTCATCTTTGAATGCTCATAACTCGGGTATTTGATGTCGGATCATGGTCATTTTTGGCAAAAAATGAAATTAGCTGGCATGGCCATTTTTAAATGGCAATCTACAATTCTGATCTTAACGAGTCTTAAAAGGTATACCACTCAAAGATCGGACTTATTTTGGCCGAGATATGCAAGCTATGAAGCTCCAAAAATCTTATTTTTTTGTTAATGCTGAAAATATTATATGGTCATCTTTGAATGCTCATAACTCGGGTATTTGATGTCGGATCATGGTCATTTTTGGCAAAAAATGAAATTTGCTGGCATGGCCATTTTTAAATGGCAATCTATAATTCTGATCTTAACGAGTCTAAAAAGGTATACCACTCAAAGATCGGACTTATTTTGGCCGAGATATGCAAGTTATGAAGCTCCAAAAATCTTATTTTTTTGTTAATGCTGAAAATATTACATGGTCATCTTTGAATGCTCATAGCTCGGGTATTTGATGTCGGATCATGGTCATTTTTGGCAAAAAATGAAATTAGCTGGCATGGCCATTTTTAAATGGCAATCTACATTTCTGATCTTAACGAGTCTTCAAAGGTATACCACTCAAAGATCGGACTTATTTTGGCCGAGATATGCAAGCTATGAAGCTCCAAAAATCTTATTTTTTTGTTAATGCTGAAAATATTATATGGTCATCTTTGAATGCTCATAACTCGGGTATTTGATGTCGGATCATGGTCGTTTTTGGCAAAAACTTAAATTTGCTGGCATGGCCATTTTTAAATGGCAATCTATAATTCTGATCTTAACGAGTCTAAAAAGGTATACCACTCAAAGATCGGACTTATTTTGGCCGAGATATGCAAGTTATGAAGCTCCAAAAATCTTATTTTTTTGGTAATGCTGAAAATATTACATGGTCATCTTTGAATGCTCATAACTCGGGTATTTGATGTCGGATCATGGTCATTTTTGGTAAAAAATGAAATTTGCTGGCATGGCCATTTTTAAATGGCAATCTATAATTCTGATCTAAACGAGTCTAAAAAGGTAAACCACTCAAAGATCGGACTTATTTTGGCCGAGATATGGAAGTTATGAAGCTCCAAAAAATATTACATGGTCATCTTTGAATGCTCATAACTCGGGTATTTGATGTCGGATCATGGTAATTTTTGGCAAAAAATTAAATTTGCTGGCATGGCCATTTTTAAATGGCAATCCATAATTCTGATCTTAACGAGTCTAAAAAGGTATACCACTCAAAGATCGGACTTATTTTGGCCGAGATATGCAAGTTATGAAGCTCAAAAAATCTTATTTTTTTGTTAATGCTGAAAATATTACATGGTCATCTTTGAATGCTCATAACTCGGGTATTTAATGTCGGATCATGGTCATTTTTGGCAAAAAATTAAATTTGCTGGCATGGCCATTTTTAAATGGCAATCCATAATTCTGATCTTAACGAGTCTAAAAAGGTATACCACTCAAAGATCGGACTTATTTTGGCCGAGATATGCAAGTTATGAAGCTCCAAAAATCTTATTTTTTTGTTAATGCTGAAAATATTACATGGTCATCTTTGAATGCTCATAACTCGGGTATTTGATGTCGGATCATTGTCATTTTTGGCAAAAAATGAAATTTGCTGGCGTGGCCATTTTTAAATGGCAATCTATAATTCTGATCTTAACGAGTCTAAAAAGGTATACCACTCAAAGATCGGACTTATTTTGGCCGAGATATGCAAGTTATGAAGCTCCAAAAAATATTACATGGTCATCTTTGAATGCTCATAACTCGGGTATTTGATGTCGGATCATGGTAATTTTTGGCAAAAAATTAAATTTGCTGGCATGGCCATTTTTAAATGGCAATCCATAATTCTGATCTTAACGAGTCTAAAAAGGTATACCACTCAAAGATCGGACTTATTTTGGCCGAGATATGCAAGTTATGAAGCTCAAAATATCTTATTTTTTTGTTAATGCTGAAAATATTACGTGGTTATCTTTGAATGCTCATAACTCAGGTATTAAATGTCGGATCATGGTCATTTTTGGCAAAAAATGATATTTGCTGGCATGGCCATTTTTAAATGGCAATCTATAATTCTGATCTTAACGAGTCTAAAAAGGTATACCACTAAAGATCGGACTTATTTTGGCCGAGATATGCAAGTTATGAAGCTCCAAAAATCAAATTTTTTTGTTAATGCTGAAAATATTACATGGTCATCTTTGAATGCTCATAACTCGGGTATTTGATGTCGGATCATGGTCATTTTTGGCAAAAAATTAAATTTGCTGGCATGGCCATTTTTAATTGGCAATTTATAATTCTGATCTTAACGAGTCTAAAAAGGTATACCACTCAAAGATCGGACTTATTTTGGCCGAGATATGCAAGTTATAAAGCTCCAAAAATCTTATTTTTTTGTTAATGCTGAAAATATTACATGGTCATCTTTGAATGCTCATAACTCGGGTATTTAATGTCGGATCATGGTCATTTTTGGCAAAAATGAAATTTGCTGGCATGGCCATTTTTAAATGACAATATATAATTCTGATCTTAACGAGTCTAAAAAGGTATACCACTCAAAGATCGGACTTATTTTGGCCGAGATATGCAAGTTATAAAGCTCCAAAAATCTTATTTTTTTGTTAATGCTGAAAATATTACATGGTCATCTTTGAATGCTCATAACTCGGGTATTTGATGTCGGATCATGGTCATTTTTGGCAAAAAATGAAATTTGCTGGCATGGCCATTTTTAAATGGCAATCTATAATTCTGATCTTAACGAGTCTAAAAAGGTATACCACTCAAAGATCGGACTTATTTTGGCCGAGATATGCAAGTTATGAAGCTCCAAAAATCTTATTTTTTTGTTAATGCTGAAAATATTACATGGTCATCTTTGAATGCTCATAACTCGGGTATTTGATGTCGGATCATGGTCATTTTTGGCAAAAAATGAAATTTGCTGGCATGGCCATTTTTAAATGGCAATCTATAATTCTGATCTTAACGAGTCTAAAAAGGTATACCACTCAAAGATCGGACTTATTTTGGCCGAGATATGCAAGTTATGAAGCTCCAAAAATCTTATTTTTTTGTTAATGCTGAAAATATTACATGGTCATCTTTGAATGCTCATAACTCGGGTATTTGATGTCGGATCATGGTCATTTTTGGCAAAAAATGAAATTTGCTGGCATGGCCATTTTTAAATGGCAATCTATAATTCTGATCTTAACGAGTCTAAAAAGGTATACCACTCAAAGATCGGACTTATTTTGGCCGAGATATGCAAGTTATGAAGCTCCAAAAATCTTATTTTTTTGTTAATGCTGAAAATATTACATGGTCATCTTTGAATGCTCATAACTCGGGTATTTGATGTCGGATCATGGTCATTTTTGGCAAAAAATTAAATTTGCTGGCATGGCCATTTTTAAATGGCAATCTATAATTCTGATCTTAACGAGTCTAAAAAGGTATACCACTCAAAGATCGGACTTATTTTGGCCGAGATATGCAAGTTATGAAGCTCCAAAAATCTTATTTTTTTGTTAATGCTGAAAATATTACATGGTTATCTTTGAATGCTCATAACTCGGGTATTTGATGTCGGATCATGGTCATTTTTGGCAAAAAATGAAATTTGCTGGCATGGCCATTTTTAAATGGCAATCTATAATTCTGATCTTAACGAGTCTAAAAAGGTATACCACTCAAAGATCGGACTTATTTTGGCCGAGATATGCAAGTTATGAAGCTCCAAAAATCTTATTTTTTTGTTAATGCTGAAAATATTACATGGTCATCTTTGAATGCTCATAACTCGGGTATTTGATGTCGGATCATGGTCATTTTTGGCAAAAAATGAAATTTGCTGGCATGGCCATTTTTAAATGGCAATCTATAATTCTGATCTTAACGAGTCTAAAAAGGTATACCACTCAAAGATCGGACTTATTTTGGCCGAGATATGCAAGTTATGAAGCTCCAAAAATCTTATTTTTTTGTTAATGCTGAAAATATTACATGGTCATCTTTGAATGCTCATAACTCGGGTATTTGATGTCGGATCATGGTCATTTTTGGCAAAAAATGAAATTTGCTGGCATGGCCATTTTTAAATGGCAATCTATAATTCTGATCTTAACGAGTCTAAAAAGGTATACCACTCAAAGATCGGACTTATTTTGGCCGAGATATGCAAGTTATGAAGCTCCAAAAATCTTATTTTTTTGTTAATGCTGAAAATATTACATGGTCATCTTTGAATGCTCATAACTCGGGTATTTGATGTCGGATCATGGTCATTTTTGGCAAAAAATGAAATTTGCTGGCATGGCCATTTTTAAATGGCAATCTATAATTCTGATCTTAACGAGTCTAAAAAGGTATACCACTCAAAGATCGGACTTATTTTGGCCGAGATATGCAAGTTATGAAGCTCCAAAAATCTTATTTTTTTGTTAATGCTGAAAATATTACATGGTCATCTTTGAATGCTCATAACTCGGGTATTTGATGTCGGATCATGGTCATTTTTGGCAAAAAATGAAATTTGCTGGCATGGCCATTTTTAAATGGCAATCTATAATTCTGATCTTAACGAGTCTAAAAAGGTATACCACTCAAAGATCGGACTTATTTTGGCTGAGATATGCAAGTTATGAAGCTCCAAAAATCTTATTTTTTTGTTAATGCTGAAAATATTACATGGTTATCTTTGAATGCTCATAACTCGGGTATTTGATGTCGGATCATGGTCATTTTTGGCAAAAAATGAAATTTGCTGGCATGGCCATTTTTAAATGGCAATCTATAATTCTGATCTTAACGAGTCTAAAAAGGTATACCACTCAAAGATCGGACTTATTTTGGCCGAGATATGCAAGTTATGAAGCTCCAAAAATCTTATTTTTTTGTTATTGCTGAAAATATTACATGGTCATCTTTGAATGCTCATAACTCGGGTATTTGATGTCGGATCATGGTCATTTTTGGCAAAAAATGAAATTTGCTGGCATGGCCATTTTTAAATGGCAATCTATAATTCTGATCTTAACGAGTCTAAAAAGGTATACCACTCAAAGATCGGACTTATTTTGGCCGAGATATGCAAGTTATGAAGCTCCAAAAATCTTATTTTTTTGTTAATGCTGAAAATATTACATGGTCATCTTTGAATGCTCATAACTCGGGTATTTGATGTCGGATCATGGTCATTTTTGGCAAAAAATGAAATTTGCTGGCATGGCCATTTTTAAATGGCAATCTATAATTCTGATCTTAACGAGTCTAAAAAGGTATACCACTCAAAGATCGGACTTATTTTGGCCGAGATATGCAAGTTATGAAGCTCCAAAAATCTTATTTTTTTGTTAATGCTGAAAATATTACATGGTCATCTTTGAATGCTCATAACTCGGGTATTTGATGTCGGATCATGGTCATTTTTGGCAAAAAATTAAATTTGCTGGCATGGCCATTTTTAAATGGCAATCTATAATTCTGATCTTAACGAGTCTAAAAAGGTATACCACTCAAAGATCGGACTTATTTTGGCCGAGATATGCAAGTTATGAAGCTCCAAAAATCTTATTTTTTTGTTAATGCTGAAAATATTACATGGTCATCTTTGAATGCTCATAACTCGGGTATTTTGATGTCGGATCATGGTCATTTTTGGCAAAAAATGAAATTTGCTGGCATGGCCATTTTTAAATGGCAATCTATAATTCTGATCTTAACGAGTCTAAAAAGGTATACCACTCAAAGATCGGACTTATTTTGGCCGAGATATGCAAGTTATGAAGCTCCAAAAATCTTATTTTTTTGGTAATGCTGAAAATATTACATGGTCATCTTTGAATGCTCATAACTCGGGTATTTGATGTCGGATCATGGTCATTTTTGGTAAAAAATGAAATTTGCTGGCATGGCCATTTTTAAATGGCAATCTATAATTCTGATCTTAACGAGTCTAAAAAGGTATACCACTCAAAGATCGGACTTATTTTGGCCGAGATATGCAAGTTATGAAGCTCCAAAAATCTTATTTTTTTGTTAATGCTGAAAATATTACATGGTCATCTTTGAATGCTCATAACTCGGGTATTTGATGTCGGATCATGGTAATTTTTGGCAAAAAATTAAATTTGCTGGCATGGCCATTTTTAAATGGCAATCTATAATTCTGATCTTAACGAGTCTAAAAAGGTATACCACTCAAAGATCGGACTTATTTTGGCCGAGATATGCAAGTTATGAAGCTCCAAAAATCTTATTTTTTTGTTAATGCTGAAAATATTACATGGTCATCTTTGAATGCTCATAACTCGGGTATTTGATGTCGGATCATTGTCATTTTTGGCAAAAAATGAAATTTGCTGGCATGGCCATTTTTAAATGGCAATCTATAATTCTGATCTTAACGAGTCTAAAAAGGTATACCACTCAAAGATCGGACTTATTTTGGCCGAGATATGCAAGTTATGAAGCTCCAAAAATCTTATTTTTTTGTTAATGCTGAAAATATTACATGGTCATCTTTGAATGCTCATAACTCGGGTATTTGATGTCGGATCATGGTCATTTTTGGCAAAAAATGAAATTTGCTGGCATGGCCATTTTTAAATGGCAATCTATAATTCTGATCTTAACGAGTCTAAAAAGGTATACCACTCAAAGATCGGACTTATTTTGGCCGAGATATGCAAGTTATGAAGCTCCAAAAATCTTATTTTTTTGTTATTGCTGAAAATATTACATGGTCATCTTTGAATGCTCATAACTCGGGTATTTGATGTCGGATCATGGTCATTTTTGGCAAAAAATGAAATTTGCTGGCATGGCCATTTTTAAATGGCAATCTATAATTCTGATCTTAACGAGTCTAAAAAGGTATACCACTCAAAGATCGGACTTATTTTGGCCGAGATATGCAAGTTATGAAGCTCCAAAAATCTAATTTTTTTGTTAATGCTGAAAATATTATATGGTCATCTTTGAATGCTCATAACTCGGGTATTTGATGTCGGATCATGGTCATTTTTGTCAAAAAATTAAATTTTCTGGTATAGCCATTTTTAAATGGCAATCTATAATTCTGATCTTAACGAGTCTAAAAGGGTATACCACTCAAAGATCGGACTTATTTTGGCCGAGATATGCAAGTTATGAAGCTCCAAAAATCTTATTTTTTTGTTAATGCTGAAAATATTACATGGTCATCTTTGAATGCTCATAACTCGGGTATTTGATGTCGGATCATGGTCATTTTTGGCAAAAAATGAAATTCGCTGGCATGGCCATTTTTAAATGGCAA
The DNA here is from genome assembly GCA_035045305.1 of Drosophila maculinotata. Lineage (NCBI taxonomy): Eukaryota > Metazoa > Arthropoda > Insecta > Diptera > Drosophilidae > Drosophila > Drosophila maculinotata. Next base: position 56,434 of record JAWNPD010000112.1, on the reverse strand, counting down.
TCTATAATTCTGATCTTAACGAGTCTAAAAAGGTATACCACTCAAAGATCGGACTTATTTTGGCCGAGATATGCAAGTTATGAAGCTCCAAAAATCTTATTTTTTTGGTAATGCTGAAAATATTACATGGTCATCTTTGAATGCTCATAACTCGGGTATTTGATGTCGGATCATGGTCATTTTTGGTAAAAAATGAAATTTGCTGGCATGGCCATTTTTAAATGGCAATCTATAATTCTGATCTAAACGAGTCTAAAAAGGTATACCACTCAAAGATCGGACTTATTTTGGCCGAGATATGCAAGTTATGAAGCTCCAAAAAATCTTATTTTTTTGTTAATGCTGAAAATATTACATGGTCATCTTTGAATGCTCATAACTCGGGTATTTGATGTCGGATCATGGTAATTTTTGGCAAAAAATTAAATTTGCTGGCATGGCCATTTTTAAATGGCAATCCATAATTCTGATCTTAACGAGTCTAAAAAGGTATACCACTCAAAGATCGGACTTATTTTGGCCGAGATATGCAAGTTATGAAGCTCAAAAAATCTTATTTTTTTGTTAATGCTGAAAATATTACATGGTTATCTTTGAATGCTCATAACTCGGGTATTTAATGTCGGATCATGGTCATTTTTGGCAAAAAATGAAATTTGCTGGCATGGCCATTTTTAAATGGCAATCTATAATTCTGATCTTAACGAGTCTAAAAAGGTATACCACTCAAAGATCGGACTTATTTTGGCCGAGATATGCAAGTTATGAAGCTCCAAAAATCTAATTTTTTTGTTAATGCTGAAAATATTACATGGTCATCTTTGAATGCTCATAACTCGGGTATTTGATGTCGGATCATGGTCATTTTTGGCAAAAAATTAAATTAGCTGGCATGGCCATTTTTAAATGGCAATCTATAATTCTGATCTTAACGAGTCTAAAAAGGTATACCACTCAAAGATCGGACTTATTTTGGCCGAGATATGCAAGTTATGAAGCTCCAAAAATCTTATTTTTTTGTTAATGCTGAAAATATTACATGGTCATCTTTGAATGCTCATAACTCGGGTATTTGATGTCGGATCATTGTCATTTTTGGCAAAAAATGAAATTTGCTTGCATGGCCATTTTTAAATGGCAATCTATAATTCTGATCTTAACGAGTCTAAAAAGGTATACCACTCAAAGATCGGACTTATTTTGGCCGAGATATGCAAGTTATGAAGCTCCAAAAATCTTATTTTTTTGTTAATGCTGAAAATATTACATGGTCATCTTTGAATGCTCATAACTCGGGTATTTGATGTCGGATCATGGTAATTTTTGGCAAAAAATTAAATTTGCTGGCATGGCCATTTTTAAATGGCAATCCATAATTCTGATCTTAACGAGTCTAAAAAGGTATACCACTCAAAGATCGGACTTATTTTGGCCGAGATATGCAAGTTATGAAGCTCAAAAAATCTTATTTTTTTGTTAATGCTGAAAATATTACATGGTTATCTTTGAATGCTCATAACTCGGGTATTTAATGTCGGATCATGGTCATTTTTGGCAAAAAATGAAATTTGCTGGCATGGCCATTTTTAAATGGCAATCTATAATTCTGATCTTAACGAGTCTAAAAAGGTATACCACTCAAAGATCGGACTTATTTTGGCCGAGATATGCAAGTTATGAAGCTCCAAAAATCTTATTTTTTTGTTAATGCTGAAAATATTACATGGTCATCTTTGAATGCTCATAACTCGGGTATTTGATGTCGGATCATGGTAATTTTTGGCAAAAAATGAAATTTGCTGGCATGGCCATTTTTAAATGGCAATCTATAATTCTGATCTTAACGAGTCTAAAAAGGTATACCACTCAAAGATCGGACTTATTTTGGCCGAGATATGCAAGTAATGAAGCTCCAAAAATCTTATTTTTTTGTTATTGCTGAAAATATTACATGGTCATCTTTGAATGCTCATAACTCGGGTATTTGATGTCGGATCATGGTCATTTTTGGCAAAAAATGAAATTAGCTGGCATGGCCATTTTTAAATGGCAATCTATAATTCTGATCTTAACGAGTCTAAAAAGGTATACCACTCAAAGATCGGACTTATTTTGGCCGAGATATGCAAGTTATGAAGCTCCAAAAATCTAATTTTTTTGTTAATGCTGAAAATATTATATGGTCATCTTTGAATGCTCATAACTCGGGTATTTGATGTCGGATCATGGTCATTTTTGGCAAAAAATGAAATTTGCTGGCATGGCCATTTTTAAATGGCAATCTATAATTCTGATCTTAACGAGTCTAAAAAGGTATACCACTCAAAGATCGGACTTATTTTGGCCGAGATATGCAAGTTATGAAGCTCCAAAAATCTTATTTTTTTGGTTAATGCTGAAAATATTACATGGTCATCTTTGAATGCTCATAACTCGGGTATTTGATGTCGGATCATGGTCATTTTTGGCAAAAAATGAAATTTGCTGGCATGGCCATTTTTAAATGGCAATCTATAATTCTGATCTTAACGAGTCTAAAAAGGTATACCACTCAAAGATCGGACTTATTTTGGCCGAGATATGCAAGTTATGAAGCTCCAAAAATCTAATTTTTTTGTTAATGCTGAAAATATTACATGGTCATCTTTGAATGCTCATAACTCGGGTATTTGATGTCGGATCATGGTCATTTTTGGCAAAAAATTAAATTAGCTGGCATGGCCATTTTTAAATGGCAATTTATAATTCTGATCTTAACGAGTCTAAAAAGGTATACCACTCAAAGATCGGACTTATTTTGGCCGAGATATGCAAGTTATAAAGCTCAAAAAATCTTATTTTTTTGTTAATGCTGAAAATATTACATGGTTATCTTTGAATGCTCATAACTCAGGTATTTAATGTCGGATCATGGTCATTTTTGGCAAAAAATGAAATTTGCTGGCATGGCCATTTTTAAATGGCAATCTATAATTCTGATCTTAACGAGTCTAAAAAGGTATACCACTCAAAGATCGGACTTATTTTGGCCGAGATATGCAAGTTATGAAGCTCCAAAAATCAAATTTTTTTGTTAATGCTGAAAATATTACATGGTCATCTTTGAATGCTCATAACTCGGGTATTTGATGTCGGATCATGGTCATTTTTGGCAAAAAATTAAATTAGCTGGCATGGCCATTTTTAAATGGCAATTTATATTTCTGATCTTAAAGAGTCTAAAAAGGTATACCACTCAAAGATCGGACTTATTTTGGCCGAGATATGCAAGTTATAAAGCTCCAAAAATCTTATTTTTTTGTTAATGCTGAAAATATTACATGGTCATCTTTGAATGCTCATAACTCGGGTATTTGATGTCGGATCATTGTCATTTTTGGCAAAAAATTAAATTTGCTGGCATGGCCATTTTTAAATGGCAATCTATAATTCTGATCTTAACGAGTCTAAAAAGGTATACCACTCAAAGATCGGACTTATTTTGGCCGAGATATGCAAGTTATGAAGCTCAAAAAATCTTATTTTTTTGTTAATGCTGAAAATATTACATGGTTATCTTTGAATGCTCATAACTCAGGTATTTAATGTCGGATCATGGTCATTTTTGGCAAAAAATGAAATTTGCTGGCATGGCCATTTTTAAATGGCAATCTATAATTCTGATCTTAACGAGTCTAAAAAGGTATACCACTCAAAGATCGGACTTATTTTGGCCGAGATATGCAAGTTATGAAGCTCCAAAAATCTAATTTTTTTGTTAATGCTGAAAATATTACATGGTCATCTTTGAATGCTCATAACTCGGGTATTTGATGTCGGATCATGGTCATTTTTGGCATAAAATTAAATTAGCTGGCATGGCCATTTTTAAATGGCAATTTATAATTCTGATCTTAACGAGTCTAAAAAGGTATACCACTCAAAGATCGGACTTATTTTGGCCGAGATATGCAAGTTATAAAGCTCCAAAAATCTTATTTTTTTGTTAATGCTGAAAATATTACATGGTCATCTTTGAATGCTCATAACTCGGGTATTTGATGTCGGATCATGGTCATTTTTGGCAAAAAATGAAATTTGCTGGCATGGCCATTTTTAAATGGCAATCTATAATTCTGATCTTAACGAGTCTAAAAAGGTATACCACTCAAAGATCGGACTTATTTTGGCCGAGATATGCAAGTTATGAAGCTCCAACAATCTTATTTTTTTGTTAATGCTGAAAATATTACATGGTCATCTTTGAATGCTCATAACTCGGGTATTTGATGTCGGATCATGGTCATTTTTGGCAAAAAATTAAATTTTCTGGCATGGCCATTTTTAAATGGCAATCTATAATTCTGATCTTAACGAGTCTAAAAAGGTATACCACTCAAAGATCGGACTTATTTTGGCCGAGATATGCAAGTTATGAAGCTCCAAAAATCTTATTTTTTTGTTAATGCTGAAAATATTACATGGTCATCTTTGAATGCTCATAACTCGGGTATTTGATGTCGGATCATGGTCATTTTTGGCAAAAAATTAAATTTGCTGGCATGGCCATTTTTAAATGGCAATCTATAATTCTGATCTTAACGAGTCTAAAAAGGTATACCACTCAAAGATCGGACTTATTTTGGCCGAGATATGCAAGTTATGAAGCTCCAAAAATCTTATTTTTTTGTTAATGCTGAAAATATTACATGGTCATCTTTGAATGCTCATAACTCGGGTATTTGATGTCGGATCATGGTCATTTTTGGCAAAAAATGAAATTTGCTGGCATGGCCATTTTTAAATGGCAATCTATAATTCTGATCTTAACGAGTCTAAAAAGGTATACCACTCAAAGATCGGACTTATTTTGGCCGAGATATGCAAGTTATGAAGCTCCAAAAATCTTATTTTTTTGTTAATGCTGAAAATATTACATGGTCATCTTTGAATGCTCATAACTCGGGTATTTGATGTCGGATCATGGTCATTATTGGCAAGAAATGAAATTTGCTGGCATGGCCATTTTTAAATGGCAATCTATAATTCTGATCTTAACGAGTCTAAAAAGGTATACCACTCAAAGATCGGACTTATTTTGGCCGAGATATGCAAGTTATGAAGCTCCAAAAATCTTATTTTTTTGTTAATGCTGAAAATATTACATGGTCATCTTTGAATGCTCATAACTCGGGTATTTGATGTCGGATCATGGTCATTTTTGGCAAAAAATGAAATTTGCTGGCATGGCCATTTTTAAATGGCAATCTATAATTCTGATCTTAACGAGTCTAAAAAGGTATACCACTCAAAGATCGGACTTATTTTGGCCGAGATATGCAAGTTATGAAGCTCCAAAAATCTTATTTTTTTGTTAATGCTGAAAATATTACATGGTCATTTTTGAATGCTCATAACTCGGGTATTTGATGTCGGATCATGGTCATTTTTGGCAAAAAATGAAATTTGCTGGCATGGCCATTTTTAAATGGCAATCTATAATTCTGATCTTAACGAGTCTAAAAAGGTATACCACTCAAAGATCGGACTTATTTTGGCCGAGATATGCAAGTTATGAAGCTCCAAAAATCTTATTTTTTTTGTTAATGCTGAAAATATTACATGGTCATCTTTGAATGCTCATAACTCGGGTATTTGATGTCGGATCATGGTCATTATTGGCAAAAAATGAAATTTGCTGGCATGGCCATTTTTAAATGGCAATCTATAATTCTGATCTTAACGAGTCTAAAAAGGTATACCACTCAAAGATCGGACTTATTTTGGCCGAGATATGCAAGTTATGAAGCTCCAAAAATCTTATTTTTTTGTTAATGCTGAAAATATTACATGGTTATCTTTGAATGCTCATAACTCGGGTATTTGATGTCGGATCATGGTCATTTTTGGCAAAAAATTAAATTTGCTGGCATGGCCATTTTTAAATGGCAATCTATAATTCTGATCTTAACGAGTCTAAAAAGGTATACCACTCAAAGATCGGACTTATTTTGGCCGAGATATGCAAGTTATGAAGCTCCAAAAATCTTATTTTTTTGTTAATGCTGAAAATATTACATGGTCATCTTTGAATGCTCATAACTCGGGTATTTGATGTCGGATCATGGTCATTTTTGGCAAAAAATGAAATTTTCTGGCATGGCCATTTTTAAATGGCAATCTATAATTCTGATCTTAACGAGTCTAAAAAGGTATACCACTCAAAGATCGGACTTATTTTGGCCGAGATATGCAAGTTATGAAGCTCCAAAAATCTTATTTTTTTGTTAATGCTGAAAATATTACATGGTCATCTTTGAATGCTCATAACTCGGGTATTTGATGTCGGATCATGGTCATTTTTGGCAAAAAATGAAATTTGCTGGCATGGCCATTTTTAAATGGCAATCTATAATTCTGATCTTAACGAGTCTAAAAAGGTATACCACTCAAAGATCGGACTTATTTTGGCCGAGATATGCAAGTTATGAAGCTCCAAAAATCTTATTTTTTTGTTAATGCTGAAAATATTACATGGTCATCTTTGAATGCTCATAACTCGGGTATTTGATGTCGGATCATGGTCATTTTTGGCAAAAAATGAAATTTGCTGGCATGGCCATTTTTAAATGGCAATCTATAATTCTGATCTTAACGAGTCTAAAAAGGTATACCACTCAAAGATCGGACTTATTTTGGCCGAGATATGCAAGTTATGAAGCTCCAAAAATCTTATTTTTTTGTTAATGCTGAAAATATTACATGGTCATCTTTGAATGCTCATAACTCGGGTATTTGATGTCGGATCATGGTCATTTTTGGCAAAAAATGAAATTTGCTGGCATGGCCATTTTTAAATGGCAATCTATAATTCTGATCTTAACGAGTCTAAAAAGGTATACCACTCAAAGATCGGACTTATTTTGGCCGAGATATGCAAGTTATGAAGCTCCAAAAATCTTATTTTTTTGTTAATGCTGAAAATATTACATGGTCATCTTTGAATGCTCATAACTCGGGTATTTGATGTCGGATCATGGTCATTTTTGGCAAAAAATGAAATTTGCTGGCATGGCCATTTTTAAATGGCAATCTATAATTCTGATCTTAACGAGTCTAAAAAGGTATACCACTCAAAGATCGGACTTATTTTGGCCGAGATATGCAAGTTATGAAGCTCCAAAAATCTTATTTTTTTGTTAATGCTGAAAATATTACATGGTCATCTTTGAATGCTCATAACTCGGGTATTTGATGTCGGATCATGGTCATTTTTGGCAAAAAATGAAATTTGCTGGCATGGCCATTTTTAAATGGCAATCTATAATTCTGATCTTAACGAGTCTAAAAAGGTATACCACTCAAAGATCGGACTTATTTTGGCCGAGATATGCAAGTTATGAAGCTCCAAAAATCTTATTTTTTTGTTAATGCTGAAAATATTACATGGTCATCTTTGAATGCTCATAACTCGGGTATTTGATGTCGGATCATGGTCATTTTTGGCAAAAAATGAAATTTGCTGGCATGGCCATTTTTAAATGGCAATCTATAATTCTGATCTTAACGAGTCTAAAAAGGTATACCACTCAAAGATCGGACTTATTTTGGCCGAGATATGCAAGTTATGAAGCTCCAAAAATCTTATTTTTTTGTTAATGCTGAAAATATTACATGGTCATCTTTGAATGCTCATAACTCGGGTATTTGATGTCGGATCATGGTCATTTTTGGCAAAAAATGAAATTTGCTGGCATGGCCATTTTTAAATGGCAATCTATAATTCTGATCTTAACGAGTCTAAAAAGGTATACCACTCAAAGATCGGACTTATTTTGGCCGAGATATGCAAGTTATGAAGCTCCAAAAATCTTATTTTTTTGTTAATGCTGAAAATATTACATGGTCATCTTTGAATGCTCATAACTCGGGTATTTGATGTCGGATCATGGTCATTTTTGGCAAAAAATTAAATTTGCTGGCATGGCCATTTTTAAATGGCAATCTATAATTCTGATCTTAACGAGTCTAAAAAGGTATACCACTCAAAGATCGGACTTATTTTGGCCGAGATATGCAAGTTATGAAGCTCCAAAAATCTTATTTTTTTGTTAATGCTGAAAATATTACATGGTCATCTTTGAATGCTCATAACTCGGGTATTTGATGTCGGATCATGGTCATTTTTGGCAAAAAATGAAATTTGCTGGCATGGCCATTTTTAAATGGCAATCTATAATTCTGATCTTAACGAGTCTAAAAAGGTATACCACTCAAAGATCGGACTTATTTTGGCCGAGATATGCAAGTTATGAAGCTCCAAAAATCTTATTTTTTTGTTAATGCTGAAAATATTACATGGTCATTTTTGAATGCTCATAACTCGGGTATTTGATGACGGATCATGGTCATTTTTGGCAAAAAATGAAATAAGCTGGCATGGCCATTTTTAAATGGCAATCTATAATTCTGATCTTAACGAGTCTAAAACGGACTTATTTTGGCCGAGATATGCAAGTTATGAAGCTCCAAAAATCTTATTTTTTTGTTAATGCTGAAAATATTACATGGTCATCTTTGAATGGTCATAACTCGGGTATTTGATGTCGGATCATGGTCATTTTTGGCAAAAAATGAAATTTGCTGGCATGGCCATTTTTAAATGGCAATCTATAATTCTGATCTTAACGAGTCTAAAAAGGTATACCACTCAAAGATCGGACTTATTTTGGCCGAGATATGCAAGTTATGAAGCTCCAAAAATCTTATTTTTTTGTTAATGCTGAAAATATTACATGGTCATCTTTAAATGCTCATAACTCGGGTATTTGATGTCGGATCATGGTCATTTTTGGCAAAAAATGAAATTTGCTGGCATGGCCATTTTTAAATGGCAATCTATAATTCTGATCTTAACGAGTCTAAAAAGGTATACCACTCAAAGATCGGACTTATTTTGGCCGAGATATGCAAGTTATGAAGCTCCAAAAATCTTATTTTTTTGTTAATGCTGAAAATATTACATGGTCATCTTTGAATGCTCATAACTCGGGTATTTGATGTCGGATCATGGTCATTTTTGGCAAAAAATGAAATTTGCTGGCATGGCCATTTTTAAATGGCAATCTATAATTCTGATCTTAACGAGTCTAAAAAGGTATACCACTCAAAGATCGGACTTATTTTGGCCGAGATATGCAAGTTATGAAGCTCCAAAAATCTTATTTTTTTGTTAATGCTGAAAATATTACATGGTCATCTTTGAATGCTCATAACTCGGGTATTTGATGTCGGATCATGGTCATTTTTGGCAAAAAATTAAATTTTCTGGCATGGCCATTTTTAAATGGCAATCTATAATTCTGATCTTAACGAGTCTAAAAAGGTATACCACTCAAAGATCGGACTTATTTTGGCCGAGATATGCAAGTTATGAAGCTCCAAAAATCTTATTTTTTTGTTAATGCTGAAAATATTACATGGTCATCTTTGAATGCTCATAACTCGGGTATTTGATGTCGGATCATGGTCATTTTTGGCAAAAAATGAAATTTGCTGGCATGGCCATTTTTAAATGGCAATCTATAATTCTGATCTTAACGAGTCTAAAAAGGTATACCACTCAAAGATCGGACTTATTTTGGCCGAGATATGCAAGTTATGAAGCTCCAAAAATCTTATTTTTTTGTTAATGCTGAAAATATTACATGGTCATCTTTGAATGCTCATAACTCGGGTATTTGATGTCGGATCATGGTCATTTTTGGCAAAAAATGAAATTTGCTGGCATGGCCATTTTTAAATGGCAATCTATAATTCTGATCTTAACGAGTCTAAAAAGGTATACCACTCAAAGATCGGACTTATTTTGGCCGAGATATGCAAGTTATGAAGCTCCAAAAATCTTATTTTTTTGTTAATGCTGAAAATATTACATGGTCATCTTTGAATGCTCATAACTCGGGTATTTGATGTCGGATCATGGTCATTTTTGGCAAAAAATGAAATTTGCTGGCATGGCCATTTTTAAATGGCAATCTATAATTCTGATCTTAACGAGTCTAAAAAGGTATACCACTCAAAGATCGGACTTATTTTGGCCGAGATATGCAAGTTATGAAGCTCCAAAAATCTTATTTTTTTGTTAATGCTGAAAATATTACATGGTCATCTTTGAATGCTCATAACTCGGGTATTTGATGTCGGATCATGGTCATTTTTGGCAAAAAATGAAATTTGCTGGCATGGCCATTTTTAAATGGCAATCTATAATTCTGATCTTAACGAGTCTAAAAAGGTATACCACTCAAAGATCGGACTTATTTTGGCCGAGATATGCAAGTTATGAAGCTCCAAAAATCTTATTTTTTTGTTAATGCTGAAAATATTACATGGTCATCTTTGAATGCTCATAACTCGGGTATTTGATGTCGGATCATGGTCATTTTTGGCAAAAAATGAAATTTGCTGGCATGGCCATTTTTAAATGGCAATCTATAATTCTGATCTTAACGAGTCTAAAAAGGTATACCACTCAAAGATCGGACTTATTTTGGCCGAGATATGCAAGTTATGAAGCTCCAAAAATCTTATTTTTTTGTTAATGCTGAAAATATTACATGGTCATCTTTGAATGCTCATAACTCGGGTATTTGATGTCGGATCATGGTCATTTTTGGCAAAAAATGAAATTTGCTGGCATGGCCATTTTTAAATGGCAATCTATAATTCTGATCTTAACGAGTCTAAAAAGGTATACCACTCAAAGATCGGACTTATTTTGGCCGAGATATGCAAGTTATGAAGCTCCAAAAATCTTATTTTTTTGTTAATGCTGAAAATATTACATGGTCATCTTTGAATGCTCATAACTCGGGTATTTGATGTCGGATCATGGTCATTTTTGGCAAAAAATGAAATTTGCTGGCATGGCCATTTTTAAATGGCAATCTATAATTCTGATCTTAACGAGTCTAAAAAGGTATACCACTCAAAGATCGGACTTATTTTGGCCGAGATATGCAAGTTATGAAGCTCCAAAAATCTTATTTTTTTGTTAATGCTGAAAATATTACATGGTCATCTTTGAATGCTCATAACTCGGGTATTTGATGTCGGATCATGGTCATTTTTGGCAAAAAATTAAATTTGCTGGCATGGCCATTTTTAAATGGCAATCTATAATTCTGATCTTAACGAGTCTAAAAAGGTATACCACTCAAAGATCGGACTTATTTTGGCCGAGATATGCAAGTTATGAAGCTCCAAAAATCTTATTTTTTTGTTAATGCTGAAAATATTACATGGTCATCTTTGAATGCTCATAACTCGGGTATTTGATGTCGGATCATGGTCATTTTTGGCAAAAAATGAAATTTGCTGGCATGGCCATTTTTAAATGGCAATCTATAATTCTGATCTTAACGAGTCTAAAAAGGTATACCACTCAAAGATCGGACTTATTTTGGCCGAGATATGCAAGTTATGAAGCTCCAAAAATCTTATTTTTTTGTTAATGCTGAAAATATTACATGGTCATCTTTGAATGCTCATAACTCGGGTATTTGATGTCGGATCATGGTCATTTTTGGCAAAAAATGAAATTTGCTGGCATGGCCATTTTTAAATGGCAATCTATAATTCTGATCTTAACGAGTCTAAAAAGGTATACCACTCAAAGATCGGACTTATTTTGGCCGAGATATGCAAGTTATGAAGCTCCAAAAATCTTATTTTTTTGTTAATGCTGAAAATATTACATGGTCATCTTTGAATGCTCATAACTCGGGTATTTGATGTCGGATCATGGTCATTTTTGGCAAAAAATGAAATTTGCTGGCATGGCCATTTTTAAATGGCAATCTATAATTCTGATCTTAACGAGTCTAAAAAGGTATACCACTCAAAGATCGGACTTATTTTGGCCGAGATATGCAAGTTATGAAGCTCCAAAAATCTTATTTTTTTGTTAATGCTGAAAATATTACATGGTCATCTTTGAATGCTCATAACTCGGGTATTTGATGTCGGATCATGGTCATTTTTGGCAAAAAATGAAATTTGCTGGCATGGCCATTTTTAAATGGCAATCTATAATTCTGATCTTAACGAGTCTAAAAGGTATACCACTCAAAGATCGGACTTATTTTGGCCGAGATATGCAAGTTATGAAGCTCCAAAAATCTTATTTTTTTGTTAATGCTGAAAATATTACATGGTCATCTTTGAATGCTCATAACTCGGGTATTTGATGTCGGATCATGGTCATTTTTGGCAAAAAATGAAATTTGCTGGCATGGCCATTTTTAAATGGCAATCTATAATTCTGATCTTAACGAGTCTAAAAAGGTATACCACTCAAAGATCGGACTTATTTTGGCCGAGATATGCAAGTTATGAAGCTCCAAAAATCTTATTTTTTTGTTAATGCTGAAAATATTACATGGTCATCTTTGAATGCTCATAACTCGGGTATTTGATGTCGGATCATGGTCATTTTTGGCAAAAAATGAAATTTGCTGGCATGGCCATTTTTAAATGGCAATCTATAATTCTGATCTTAACGAGTCTAAAAAGGTATACCACTCAAAGATCGGACTTATTTTGGCCGAGATATGCAAGTTATGAAGCTCCAAAAATCTTATTTTTTTGTTAATGCTGAAAATATTACATGGTCATCTTTGAATGCTCATAACTCGGGTATTTGATGTCGGATCATGGTCATTTTTGGCAAAAAATGAAATTTGCTGGCATGGCCATTTTTAAATGGCAATCTATAATTCTGATCTTAACGAGTCTAAAAAGGTATACCACTCAAAGATCGGACTTATTTTGGCCGAGATATGCAAGTTATGAAGCTCCAAAAATCTTATTTTTTTGTTAATGCTGAAAATATTACATGGTCATCTTTGAATGCTCATAACTCGGGTATTTGATGTCGGATCATGGTCATTTTTGGCAAAAAATGAAATTTGCTGGCATGGCCATTTTTAAATGGCAATCTATAATTCTGATCTTAACGAGTCTAAAAAGGTATACCACTCAAAGATCGGACTTATTTTGGCCGAGATATGCAAGTTATGAAGCTCCAAAAATCTTATTTTTTTGTTAATGCTGAAAATATTACATGGTCATCTTTGAATGCTCATAACTCGGGTATTTGATGTCGGATCATGGTCATTTTTGGCAAAAAATGAAATTTGCTGGCATGGCCATTTTTAAATGGCAATCTATAATTCTGATCTTAACGAGTCTAAAAAGGTATACCACTCAAAGATCGGACTTATTTTGGCCGAGATATGCAAGTTATGAAGCTCCAAAAATCTTATTTTTTTGTTAATGCTGAAAATATTACATGGTCATCTTTGAATGCTCATAACTCGGGTATTTGATGTCGGATCATGGTCATTTTTGGCAAAAAATGAAATTTGCTGGCATGGCCATTTTTAAATGGCAATCTATAATTCTGATCTTAACGAGTCTAAAAAGGTATACCACTCAAAGATCGGACTTATTTTGGCCGAGATATGCAAGTTATGAAGCTCCAAAAATCTTATTTTTTTGTTAATGCTGAAAATATTACATGGTCATCTTTGAATGCTCATAAGTCGGGTATTTGATGTCGGATCATGGTTATTTTTGGCAAAAAATTAAATTTGCTGTCATGGCCATTTTTAAATGGCAATCTATAATTCTGATCTTAACGAGTCTAAAAAGGTATATCACTCAAAGATCGGACTTATTTTGGCCGAGATATGCAAGTTATGAAGCTCCAAAAATCTTATTTTTTTGTTAATGCTGAAAATATTACATGGTCATCTTTGAATGCTCATAACTCGGGTATTTGATGTCGGATCATGGTCATTTTTGGCAAAAAATGAAATTTGCTGGCATGGCAATTTTTAAATGGCAATCTATAATTCTGATCTTAACGAGTCTAAAAAGGTATACCACTCAAAGATCGGACTTATTTTGGCCGAGATATGCAAGTTATGAAGCTCCAAAAATCTTATTTTTTTGTTAATGCTGAAAATATTACATGGTCATCTTTGAATGCTCATAACTCGGGTATTTGATGTCGGATCATGGTCATTTTTGCCAAAAAATTAAATTTTCTGGCATGGCCATTTTTAAATGGGAATCTATAATTCTGATCTTAACGAGTCTAAAAAGGTATACCACTCAAAGATCGGACTTATTTTGGCCGAGATATGCAAGTTATGAAGCTCCAAAAATCTTATTTTTTTTTTGTTAATGCTGAAAATATTACATGGTCATCTTTGAATGCTCATAAGTCGGGTATTTGATGTCGGATCATGGTTATTTTTGGCAAAAAATTAAATTTGCTGTCATGGCCATTTTTAAATGGCAATCTATAATTCTGATCTTAACGAGTCTAAAAAGGTATACCACTCAAAGATCGGACTTATTTTGGCCGAGATATGCAAGTTATGAAGCTCCAAAAATCTTATTTTTTTGTTAATGCTGAAAATATTACATGGTCATCTTTGAATGCTCATAGCTCGGGTATTTGATGTCGGAACATGGTCATTTTTGGCAAAAAATGAAATTAGCTGGTATGGCCATTTTTAAATGGAAATCTATAATTCTGATCTTAACGAGTCTAAAAAGGTATACCACTCAAAGATCGGACTTATTTTGGCCGAGATATGCAAGTTATGAAGCTCCAAAAATCTAATTTTTTTGTTAATGCTGAAAATATTACATGGTTATCTTTGAATGCTCATAACTCTGGCATTTGATGTCGGATCATGGTCATTTTTGGCAAAAAATGAAATTTGCTGGCATGGCCATTTTTAAATGGCAATCTATAATTCTGATCTTAACGAGTCTAAAGAGGTATACCACTCAAAGATCGGACTTATTTTGGCCGAGATATGCAAGTTATGAAGCTCCAAAAATCTAATTTTTTTGTTAATGCTGAAAATATTACATGGTCATCTTTGAATGCTCATAACTCGGGTATTTGATGTCGGATCATGGTCATTTTTGGCAAAAAATTAAATTTTCTGGCATGGCCATTTTTAAATGGCAATCTATAATTCTGATCTTAACGAGTCTAAAAAGGTATACCACTCAAAGATCGGACTTATTTTGGCCGAGATATGCAAGTTATGAAGCTCCAAAAATCTTATTGTTTTGTTAATGCTGAAAATATTACATGGTCATCTTTGAATGCTCATAACTCGGGTATTTGATGTCGGATCATGGTCATTTTTGGCAAAAAATGAAATTTGCTGGCATGGCCATTTTTAAATGGCAATCTATAATTCTGATCTTAACGAGTCTAAAAAGGTATACCACTCAAAGATCGGACTTATTTTGGCCGAGATATGCAAGTTATGAAGCTCCAAAAATCTTATTTTTTTGTTAATGCTGAAAATATTACATGGTCATCTTTGAATGCTCATAACTCGGGTATTTGATGTCGGATCATGGTCATTTTTGGCAAAAAATGAAATTTGCTGGCATGGCCATTTTTAAATGGCAATCTATAATTCTGATCTTAACGAGTCTAAAAAGGTATACCACTCAAAGATCGGACTTATTTTGGCCGAGATATGCAAGTTATGAAGCTCCAAAAATCTTATTTTTTTGTTAATGCTGAAAATATTACATGGTCATCTTTGAATGCTCATAACTCGGGTATTTGATGTCGGATCATGGTCATTTTTGGCAAAAAATTAAATTTGCTGGCATGGCCATTTTTAAATGGCAATCTATAATTCTGATCTTAACGAGTCTAAAAAGGTATACCACTCAAAGATCGGACTTATTTTGGCCGAGATATGCAAGTTATGAAGCTCCAAAAATCTTATTTTTTTGTTAATGCTGAAAATATTACATGGTCATCTTTGAATGCTCATAACTCGGGTATTTGATGTCGGATCATGGTCATTTTTGGCAAAAAATGAAATTTGCTGGCATGGCCATTTTTAAATGGCAATCTATAATTCTGATCTTAACGAGTCTAAAAAGGTATACCACTCAAAGATCGGACTTATTTTGGCCGAGATATGCAAGTTATGAAGCTCCAAAAATCTTATTTTTTTGTTAATGCTGAAAATATTACATGGTCATCTTTGAATGCTCATAACTCGGGTATTTGATGTCGGATCATGGTCATTTTTGGCAAAAAATGAAATTTGCTGGCATGGCCATTTTTAAATGGCAATCTATAATTCTGATCTTAACGAGTCTAAAAAGGTATACCACTCAAAGATCGGACTTATTTTGGCCGAGATATGCAAGTTATGAAGCTCCAAAAATCTTATTTTTTTGTTAATGCTGAAAATATTACATGGTCATCTTTGAATGCTCATAACTCGGGTATTTGATGTCGGATCATGGTCATTTTTGGCAAAAAATGAAATTTGCTGGCATGGCCATTTTTAAATGGCAATCTATAATTCTGATCTTAACGAGTCTAAAAAGGTATACCACTCAAAGATCGGACTTATTTTGGCCGAGATATGCAAGTTATGAAGCTCCAAAAATCTTATTTTTTTGTTAATGCTGAAAATATTACATGGTCATCTTTGAATGCTCATAACTCGGGTATTTGATGTCGGATCATGGTCATTTTTGGCAAAAAATGAAATTTGCTGGCATGGCCATTTTTAAATGGCAATCTATAATTCTGATCTTAACGAGTCTAAAAAGGTATACCACTCAAAGATCGGACTTATTTTGGCCGAGATATGCAAGTTATGAAGCTCCAAAAATCTTATTTTTTTGTTAATGCTGAAAATATTACATGGTCATCTTTGAATGCTCATAACTCGGGTATTTGATGTCGGATCATGGTCATTTTTGGCAAAAAATGAAATTTGCTGGCATGGCCATTTTTAAATGGCAATCTATAATTCTGATCTTAACGAGTCTAAAAAGGTATACCACTCAAAGATCGGACTTATTTTGGCCGAGATATGCAAGTTATGAAGCTCCAAAAATCTTATTTTTTTGTTAATGCTGAAAATATTACATGGTCATCTTTGAATGCTCATAACTCGGGTATTTGATGTCGGATCATGGTCATTTTTGGCAAAAAATGAAATTTGCTGGCATGGCCATTTTTAAATGGCAATCTATAATTCTGATCTTAACGAGTCTAAAAAGGTATACCACTCAAAGATCGGACTTATTTTGGCCGAGATATGCAAGTTATGAAGCTCCAAAAATCTTATTTTTTTGTTAATGCTGAAAATATTACATGGTCATCTTTGAATGCTCATAACTCGGGTATTTGATGTCGGATCATGGTCATTTTTGGCAAAAAATGAAATTTGCTGGCATGGCCATTTTTAAATGGCAATCTATAATTCTGATCTTAACGAGTCTAAAAAGGTATACCACTCAAAGATCGGACTTATTTTGGCCGAGATATGCAAGTTATGAAGCTCCAAAAATCTTATTTTTTTGTTAATGCTGAAAATATTACATGGTCATCTTTGAATGCTCATAACTCGGGTATTTGATGTCGGATCATGGTCATTTTTGGCAAAAAATGAAATTTGCTGGCATGGCCATTTTTAAATGGCAATCTATAATTCTGATCTTAACGAGTCTAAAAAGGTATACCACTCAAAGATCGGACTTATTTTGGCCGAGATATGCAAGTTATGAAGCTCCAAAAATCTTATTTTTTTGTTAATGCTGAAAATATTACATGGTCATCTTTGAATGCTCATAACTCGGGTATTTGATGTCGGATCATGGTCATTTTTGGCAAAAAATGAAATTTGCTGGCATGGCCATTTTTAAATGGCAATCTATAATTCTGATCTTAACGAGTCTAAAAAGGTATACCACTCAAAGATCGGACTTATTTTGGCCGAGATATGCAAGTTATGAAGCTCCAAAAATCTTATTTTTTTGTTAATGCTGAAAATATTACATGGTCATCTTTGAATGCTCATAACTCGGGTATTTGATGTCGGATCATGGTCATTTTTGGCAAAAAATGAAATTTGCTGGCATGGCCATTTTTAAATGGCAATCTATAATTCTGATCTTAACGAGTCTAAAAAGGTATACCACTCAAAGATCGGACTTATTTTGGCCGAGATATGCAAGTTATGAAGCTCCAAAAATCTTATTTTTTTGTTAATGCTGAAAATATTACATGGTCATCTTTGAATGCTCATAACTCGGGTATTTGATGTCGGATCATGGTCATTTTTGGCAAAAAATGAAATTTGCTGGCATGGCCATTTTTAAATGGCAATCTATAATTCTGATCTTAACGAGTCTAAAAAGGTATACCACTCAAAGATCGGACTTATTTTGGCCGAGATATGCAAGTTATGAAGCTCCAAAAATCTTATTTTTTTGTTAATGCTGAAAATATTACATGGTCATCTTTGAATGCTCATAACTCGGGTATTTGATGTCGGATCATGGTCATTTTTGGCAAAAAATGAAATTTGCTGGCATGGCCATTTTTAAATGGCAATCTATAATTCTGATCTTAACGAGTCTAAAAAGGTATACCACTCAAAGATCGGACTTATTTTGGCCGAGATATGCAAGTTATGAAGCTCCAAAAATCTTATTTTTTTGTTAATGCTGAAAATATTACATGGTCATCTTTGAATGCTCATAACTCGGGTATTTGATGTCGGATCATGGTCATTTTTGGCAAAAAATGAAATTTGCTGGCATGGCCATTTTTAAATGGCAATCTATAATTCTGATCTTAACGAGTCTAAAAAGGTATACCACTCAAAGATCGGACTTATTTTGGCCGAGATATGCAAGTTATGAAGCTCCAAAAATCTTATTTTTTTGTTAATGCTGAAAATATTACATGGTCATCTTTGAATGCTCATAACTCGGGTATTTGATGTCGGATCATGGTCATTTTTGGCAAAAAATGAAATTTGCTGGCATGGCCATTTTTAAATGGCAATCTATAATTCTGATCTTAACGAGTCTAAAAAGGTATACCACTCAAAGATCGGACTTATTTTGGCCGAGATATGCAAGTTATGAAGCTCCAAAAATCTTATTTTTTTGTTAATGCTGAAAATATTACATGGTCATCTTTGAATGCTCATAACTCGGGTATTTGATGTCGGATCATGGTCATTTTTGGCAAAAAATGAAATTTGCTGGCATGGCCATTTTTAAATGGCAATCTATAATTCTGATCTTAACGAGTCTAAAAAGGTATACCACTCAAAGATCGGACTTATTTTGGCCGAGATATGCAAGTTATGAAGCTCCAAAAATCTTATTTTTTTGTTAATGCTGAAAATATTACATGGTCATCTTTGAATGCTCATAACTCGGGTATTTGATGTCGGATCATGGTCATTTTTGGCAAAAAATGAAATTTGCTGGCATGGCCATTTTTAAATGGCAATCTATAATTCTGATCTTAACGAGTCTAAAAAGGTATACCACTCAAAGATCGGACTTATTTTGGCCGAGATATGCAAGTTATGAAGCTCCAAAAATCTTATTTTTTTGTTAATGCTGAAAATATTACATGGTCATCTTTGAATGCTCATAACTCGGGTATTTGATGTCGGATCATGGTCATTTTTGGCAAAAAATGAAATTTGCTGGCATGGCCATTTTTAAATGGCAATCTATAATTCTGATCTTAACGAGTCTAAAAAGGTATACCACTCAAAGATCGGACTTATTTTGGCCGAGATATGCAAGTTATGAAGCTCCAAAAATCTTATTTTTTTGTTAATGCTGAAAATATTACATGGTCATCTTTGAATGCTCATAACTCGGGTATTTGATGTCGGATCATGGTCATTTTTGGCAAAAAATGAAATTTGCTGGCATGGCCATTTTTAAATGGCAATCTATAATTCTGATCTTAACGAGTCTAAAAAGGTATACCACTCAAAGATCGGACTTATTTTGGCCGAGATATGCAAGTTATGAAGCTCCAAAAATCTTATTTTTTTGTTAATGCTGAAAATATTACATGGTCATCTTTGAATGCTCATAACTCGGGTATTTGATGTCGGATCATGGTCATTTTTGGCAAAAAATGAAATTTGCTGGCATGGCCATTTTTAAATGGCAATCTATAATTCTGATCTTAACGAGTCTAAAAAGGTATACCACTCAAAGATCGGACTTATTTTGGCCGAGATATGCAAGTTATGAAGCTCCAAAAATCTTATTTTTTTGTTCATGCTGAAAATATTACATGGTCATTTTTGTATGCTCATAACTCGGGTATTTGATGACGGATCATGGTCATTTTTGGCAAAAAATGAAATAAGCTGGCATGGCCATTTTTGAATGGCAATCTATAATTCTGATCTTTACGAGTCTAAAACGGACTTATTTTGGCCGAGATATGCAAGTTATGAAGCTCCAAAAATCTTATTTTTTTGTTAATGCTGAAAATATTACATGGTCATCTTTGAATGCTCATAACTCGGGTATTTGATGTCGGATCATGGTCATTTTTGGCAAAAAATGAAATTTGCTGGCATGGCCATTTTTAAATGGCAATCTATAATTCTGATCTTAACGAGTCTAAAAAGGTATACCACTCAAAGATCGGACTTATTTTGGCCGAGATATGCAAGTTATGAAGCTCCAAAAATCTTATTTTTTTGTTAATGCTGAAAATATTACATGGTCATCTTTGAATGCTCATAACTCGGGTATTTGATGTCGGATCATGGTCATTTTTGGCAAAAAATGAAATTTGCTGGCATGGCCATTTTTAAATGGCAATCTATAATTCTGATCTTAACGAGTCTAAAAAGGTATACCACTCAAAGATCGGACTTATTTTGGCCGAGATATGCAAGTTATGAAGCTCCAAAAATCTTATTTTTTTGTTAATGCTGAAAATATTACATGGTCATCTTTGAATGCTCATAACTCGGGTATTTGATGTCGGATCATGGTCATTTTTGGCAAAAAATGAAATTTGCTGGCATGGCCATTTTTAAATGGCAATCTATAATTCTGATCTTAACGAGTCTAAAAAGGTATACCACTCAAAGATCGGACTTATTTTGGCCGAGATATGCAAGTTATGAAGCTCCAAAAATCTTATTTTTTTGTTAATGCTGAAAATATTACATGGTCATCTTTGAATGCTCATAACTCGGGTATTTGATGTCGGATCATGGTCATTTTTGGCAAAAAATTAAATTTTCTGGCATGGCCATTTTTAAATGGCAATCTATAATTCTGATCTTAACGAGTCTAAAAAGGTATACCACTCAAAGATCGGACTTATTTTGGCCGAGATATGCAAGTTATGAAGCTCCAAAAATCTTATTTTTTTGTTAATGCTGAAAATATTACATGGTCATCTTTGAATGGTCATAACTCGGGTATTTGATGTCGGATCATGGTCATTTTTGGCAAAAAATGAAATTTGCTGGCATGGCCATTTTTAAATGGCAATCTATAATTCTGATCTTAACGAGTCTAAAAAGGTATACCACTCAAAGATCGGACTTATTTTGGCCGAGATATGCAAGTTATGAAGCTCCAAAAATCTTATTTTTTTGTTAATGCTGAAAATATTACATGGTCATCTTTGAATGCTCATAACTCGGGTATTTGATGTCGGATCATGGTCATTTTTGGCAAAAAATGAAATTTGCTGGCATGGCCATTTTTAAATGGCAATCTATAATTCTGATCTTAACGAGTCTAAAAAGGTATACCACTCAAAGATCGGACTTATTTTGGCCGAGATATGCAAGTTATGAAGCTCCAAAAATCTTATTTTTTTGTTAATGCTGAAAATATTACATGGTCATCTTTGAATGCTCATAACTCGGGTATTTGATGTCGGATCATGGTCATTTTTGGCAAAAAATTAAATTTGCTGGCATGGCCATTTTTAAATGGCAATCTATAATTCTGATCTTAACGAGTCTAAAAAGGTATACCACTCAAAGATCGGACTTATTTTGGCCGAGATATGCAAGTTATGAAGCTCCAAAAATCTTATTTTTTTGTTAATGCTGAAAATATTACATGGTCATCTTTGAATGCTCATAACTCGGGTATTTGATGTCGGATCATGGTCATTTTTGGCAAAAAATGAAATTTGCTGGCATGGCCATTTTTAAATGGCAATCTATAATTCTGATCTTAACGAGTCTAAAAAGGTATACCACTCAAAGATCGGACTTATTTTGGCCGAGATATGCAAGTTATGAAGCTCCAAAAATCTTATTTTTTTGTTAATGCTGAAAATATTACATGGTCATCTTTGAATGCTCATAACTCGGGTATTTGATGTCGGATCATGGTCATTTTTGGCAAAAAATGAAATTTGCTGGCATGGCCATTTTTAAATGGCAATCTATAATTCTGATCTTAACGAGTCTAAAAAGGTATACCACTCAAAGATCGGACTTATTTTGGCCGAGATATGCAAGTTATGAAGCTCCAAAAATCTTATTTTTTTGTTAATGCTGAAAATATTACATGGTCATCTTTAAATGCTCATAACTCGGGTATTTGATGTCGGATCATGGTCATTTTTGGCAAAAAATTAAATTTGCTGGCATGGCCATTTTTAAATGGCAATCTATAATTCTGATCTTAACGAGTCTAAAAAGGTATACCACTCAAAGATCGGACTTATTTTGGCCGAGATATGCAAGTTATGAAGCTCCAAAAATCTTATTTTTTTGTTAATGCTGAAAATATTACATGGTCATCTTTGAATGCTCATAACTCGGGTATTTGATGTCGGATCATGGTCATTTTTGGCAAAAAATGAAATTTGCTGGCATGGCCATTTTTAAATGGCAATCTATAATTCTGATCTTAACGAGTCTAAAAAGGTATACCACTCAAAGATCGGACTTATTTTGGCCGAGATATGCAAGTTATGAAGCTCCAAAAATCTTATTTTTTTGTTAATGCTGAAAATATTACATGGTCATCTTTGAATGCTCATAACTCGGGTATTTGATGTCGGATCATGGTCATTTTTGGCAAAAAATGAAATTTGCTGGCATGGCCATTTTTAAATGGCAATCTATAATTCTGATCTTAACGAGTCTAAAAAGGTATACCACTCAAAGATCGGACTTATTTTGGCCGAGATATGCAAGTTATGAAGCTCCAAAAATCTTATTTTTTTGTTAATGCTGAAAATATTACATGGTCATCTTTGAATGCTCATAACTCGGGTATTTGATGTCGGATCATGGTCATTTTTGGCAAAAAATGAAATTTGCTGGCATGGCCATTTTTAAATGGCAATCTATAATTCTGATCTTAACGAGTCTAAAAAGGTATACCACTCAAAGATCGGACTTATTTTGGCCGAGATATGCAAGTTATGAAGCTCCAAAAATCTTATTTTTTTGTTAATGCTGAAAATATTACATGGTCATCTTTGAATGCTCATAACTCGGGTATTTGATGTCGGATCATGGTCATTTTTGGCAAAAAATTAAATTTGCTGGCATGGCCATTTTTAAATGGCAATCTATAATTCTGATCTTAACGAGTCTAAAAAGGTATACCACTCAAAGATCGGACTTATTTTGGCCGAGATATGCAAGTTATGAAGCTCCAAAAATCTTATTTTTTTGTTAATGCTGAAAATATTACATGGTCATCTTTGAATGCTCATAACTCGGGTATTTGATGTCGGATCATGGTCATTTTTGGCAAAAAATGAAATTTGCTGGCATGGCCATTTTTAAATGGCAATCTATAATTCTGATCTTAACGAGTCTAAAAAGGTATACCACTCAAAGATCGGACTTATTTTGGCCGAGATATGCAAGTTATGAAGCTCCAAAAATCTTATTTTTTTGTTAATGCTGAAAATATTACATGGTCATCTTTGAATGCTCATAACTCGGGTATTTGATGTCGGATCATGGTCATTTTTGGCAAAAAATGAAATTTGCTGGCATGGCCATTTTTAAATGGCAATCTATAATTCTGATCTTAACGAGTCTAAAAAGGTATACCACTCAAAGATCGGACTTATTTTGGCCGAGATATGCAAGTTATGAAGCTCCAAAAATCTTATTTTTTTGTTAATGCTGAAAATATTACATGGTCATCTTTGAATGCTCATAACTCGGGTATTTGATGTCGGATCATGGTCATTTTTGGCAAAAAATGAAATTTGCTGGCATGGCCATTTTTAAATGGCAATCTATAATTCTGATCTTAACGAGTCTAAAAAGGTATACCACTCAAAGATCGGACTTATTTTGGCCGAGATATGCAAGTTATGAAGCTCCAAAAATCTTATTTTTTTGTTAATGCTGAAAATATTACATGGTCATCTTTGAATGCTCATAACTCGGGTATTTGATGTCGGATCATGGTCATTTTTGGCAAAAAATTAAATTTGCTGGCATGGCCATTTTTAAATGGCAATCTATAATTCTGATCTTAACGAGTCTAAAAAGGTATACCACTCAAAGATCGGACTTATTTTGGCCGAGATATGCAAGTTATGAAGCTCCAAAAATCTTATTTTTTTGTTAATGCTGAAAATATTACATGGTCATCTTTGAATGCTCATAACTCGGGTATTTGATGTCGGATCATGGTCATTTTTGGCAAAAAATGAAATTTGCTGGCATGGCCATTTTTAAATGGCAATCTATAATTCTGATCTTAACGAGTCTAAAAAGGTATACCACTCAAAGATCGGACTTATTTTGGCCGAGATATGCAAGTTATGAAGCTCCAAAAATCTTATTTTTTTGTTAATGCTGAAAATATTACATGGTCATCTTTGAATGCTCATAACTCGGGTATTTGATGTCGGATCATGGTCATTTTTGGCAAAAAATGAAATTTGCTGGCATGGCCATTTTTAAATGGCAATCTATAATTCTGATCTTAACGAGTCTAAAAAGGTATACCACTCAAAGATCGGACTTATTTTGGCCGAGATATGCAAGTTATGAAGCTCCAAAAATCTTATTTTTTTGTTAATGCTGAAAATATTACATGGTCATCTTTGAATGCTCATAACTCGGGTATTTGATGTCGGATCATGGTCATTTTTGGCAAAAAATGAAATTTGCTGGCATGGCCATTTTTAAATGGCAATCTATAATTCTGATCTTAACGAGTCTAAAAAGGTATACCACTCAAAGATCGGACTTATTTTGGCCGAGATATGCAAGTTATGAAGCTCCAAAAATCTTATTTTTTTGTTAATGCTGAAAATATTACATGGTCATCTTTGAATGCTCATAACTCGGGTATTTGATGTCGGATCATGGTCATTTTTGGCAAAAAATGAAATTTGCTGGCATGGCCATTTTTAAATGGCAATCTATAATTCTGATCTTAACGAGTCTAAAAAGGTATACCACTCAAAGATCGGACTTATTTTGGCCGAGATATGCAAGTTATGAAGCTCCAAAAATCTTATTTTTTTGTTAATGCTGAAAATATTACATGGTCATCTTTGAATGGTCATAACTCGGGTATTTGATGTCGGATCATGGTCATTTTTGGCAAAAAATTAAATTTGCTGGCATGGCCATTTTTAAATGGCAATCTATAATTCTGATCTTAACGAGTCTAAAAAGGTATACCACTCAAAGATCGGACTTATTTTGGCCGAGATATGCAAGTTATGAAGCTCCAAAAATCTTATTTTTTTGTTAATGCTGAAAATATTACATGGTCATCTTTGAATGCTCATAACTCGGGTATTTGATGTCGGATCATGGTCATTTTTGGCAAAAAATGAAATTTGCTGGCATGGCCATTTTTAAATGGCAATCTATAATTCTGATCTTAACGAGTCTAAAAAGGTATACCACTCAAAGATCGGACTTATTTTGGCCGAGATATGCAAGTTATGAAGCTCCAAAAATCTTATTTTTTTGTTAATGCTGAAAATATTACATGGTCATCTTTGAATGCTCATAACTCGGGTATTTGATGTCGGATCATGGTCATTTTTGGCAAAAAATTAAATTTGCTGGCATGGCCATTTTTAAATGGCAATCTATAATTCTGATCTTAACGAGTCTAAAAAGGTATACCACTCAAAGATCGGACTTATTTTGGCCGAGATATGCAAGTTATGAAGCTCCAAAAATCTTATTTTTTTGTTAATGCTGAAAATATTACATGGTCATCTTTGAATGCTCATAACTCGGGTATTTGATGTCGGATCATGGTCATTTTTGGCAAAAAATTAAATTTGCTGGCATGGCCATTTTTAAATGGCAATCTATAATTCTGATCTTAACGAGTCTAAAAAGGTATACCACTCAAAGATCGGACTTATTTTGGCCGAGATATGCAAGTTATGAAGCTCCAAAAATCTTATTTTTTTGTTAATGCTGAAAATATTACATGGTCATCTTTGAATGCTCATAACTCGGGTATTTGATGTCGGATCATGGTCATTTTTGGCAAAAAATGAAATTTGCTGGCATGGCCATTTTTAAATGGCAATCTATAATTCTGATCTTAACGAGTCTAAAAAGGTATACCACTCAAAGATCGGACTTATTTTGGCCGAGATATGCAAGTTATGAAGCTCCAAAAATCTTATTTTTTTGTTAATGCTGAAAATATTACATGGTCATCTTTGAATGCTCATAACTCGGGTATTTGATGTCGGATCATGGTCATTTTTGGCAAAAAATGAAATTTGCTGGCATGGCCATTTTTAAATGGCAATCTATAATTCTGATCTTAACGAGTCTAAAAAGGTATACCACTCAAAGATCGGACTTATTTTGGCCGAGATATGCAAGTTATGAAGCTCCAAAAATCTTATTTTTTTGTTAATGCTGAAAATATTACATGGTCATCTTTGAATGCTCATAACTCGGGTATTTGATGTCGGATCATGGTCATTTTTGGCAAAAAATGAAATTTGCTGGCATGGCCATTTTTAAATGGCAATCTATAATTCTGATCTTAACGAGTCTAAAAAGGTATACCACTCAAAGATCGGACTTATTTTGGCCGAGATATGCAAGTTATGAAGCTCCAAAAATCTTATTTTTTTGTTAATGCTGAAAATATTACATGGTCATCTTTGAATGCTCATAACTCGGGTATTTGATGTCGGATCATGGTCATTTTTGGCAAAAAATGAAATTTGCTGGCATGGCCATTTTTAAATGGCAATCTATAATTCTGATCTTAACGAGTCTAAAAAGGTATACCACTCAAAGATCGGACTTATTTTGGCCGAGATATGCAAGTTATGAAGCTCCAAAAATCTTATTTTTTTGTTAATGCTGAAAATATTACATGGTCATCTTTGAATGCTCATAACTCGGGTATTTGATGTCGGATCATGGTCATTTTTGGCAAAAAATGAAATTTGCTGGCATGGCCATTTTTAAATGGCAATCTATAATTCTGATCTTAACGAGTCTAAAAAGGTATACCACTCAAAGATCGGACTTATTTTGGCCGAGATATGCAAGTTATGAAGCTCCAAAAATCTTATTTTTTTGTTACTGCTGAAAATATTACATGGTCATCTTTGAATGCTCATAACTCGGGTATTTGATGTCGGATCATGGTCATTTTTGGCAAAAAATTAAATTTGCTGGCATGGCCATTTTTAAATGGCAATCTATAATTCTGATCTTAACGAGTCTAAAAAGGTATACCACTCAAAGATCGGACTTATTTTGGCCGAGATATGCAAGTTATGAAGCTCCAAAAATCTTATTTTTTTGTTAATGCTGAAAATATTACATGGTCATCTTTGAATGCTCATAACTCGGGTATTTGATGTCGGATCATGGTCATTTTTGTCAAAAAATGAAATTTGCTGGCATGGCCATTTTTAAATGGCAATCTATAATTCTGATCTTAACGAGTCTAAAAAGGTATACCACTCAAAGATCGGACTTATTTTGGCCGAGATATGCAAGTTATGAAGCTCCAAAAATCTTATTTTTTTGTTAATGCTGAAAATATTACATGGTCATCTTTGAATGCTCATAACTCGGGTATTTAATGTCGGATCATGGTCATTTTTGGCAAAAAATGAAATTTACTGGCATGGCCATTTTTAAATGGCAATCTATAATTCTGATCTTAACGAGTCTAAAAAGGTATACCACTCAAAGATCGGACTTATTTTGGCCGAGATATGCAAGTTATGAAGCTCCAAAAATCTTATTTTTTTGTTAATGCTGAAAATATTACATGGTCATCTTTGAATGCTCATAACTCGGGTATTTGATGTCGGATCATGGTCATTTTTGGCAAAAAATGAAATTTGCTGGCATGTCCATTTTTAAATGGCAATCTATAATTCTGATCTTAACGAGTCTAAAAAGGTATACCACTCAAAGATCGGACTTATTTTGGCCGAGATATGCAAGTTATGAAGCTCCAAAAATCTTATTATTTTGTTAATGCTGAAAATATTACATGGTCATCTTTGAATGCTCATAACTCGGGTATTTGATGTCGGATCATGGTCATTTTTGGCAAAAAATTAAATTTGCTGGCATGGCCATTTTTAAATGGCAATCTATAATTCTGATCTTAACGAGTCTAAAAAGGTATACCACTCAAAGATCGGACTTATTTTGGCCGAGATATGCAAGTTATGAAGCTCCAAAAATCTTATTTTTTTGTTAATGCTGAAAATATTACATGGTTATCTTTGAATGCTCATAACTCGGGCATTTGATGTCGGATCATGGTCATTTTTGGCAAAAAATGAAATTTGCTGGCATGGCCATTTTTAAATGGCAATCTATAATTCTGATCCTAACGAGTCTAAAAAGGTATACCACTCAAAGATCGGACTTATTTTGGCCGAGATATGCAAGTTATGAAGCTCCAAAAATCTTATTTTTTTGTTAATGCTGAAATTATTACATGGTCATCTTTGAATGCTCATAACTCGGGTATTTGATGTCGGATCATGGTCATTTTTGGCAAAAAATTAAATTTTCTGGCATGGCCATTTTTAAATGGCAATCTATAATTCTGATCTTAACGAGTCTAAAAAGGTATACCACTCAAAGATCGGACTTATTTTGGCCGAGATATGCAAGTTATGAAGCTCCAAAAATCTTATTATTTTGTTAATGCTGAAAATATTACATGGTTATCTTTGAATGCTCATAACTCGGGTATTTGATGTCGGATCATGGTCATTTTTGGCAAAAAATGAAATTTTCTGGCATGGCCATTTTTAAATGGCAATCTATAATTCTGATCTTAACGAGTCTAAAAAGGTATACCACTCAAAGATCGGACTTATTTTGGCCGAGATATGCAAGTTATGAAGCTCCAAAAATCTTATTTTTTTGTTAATGCTGAAAATATTACATGGTCATCTTTGAATGCTCATAACTCGGGTATTTGATGTCGGATCATGGTCATTTTTGGCAAAAAATGAAATTTGCTGGCATGGCCATTTTTAAATGGCAATCTATAATTCTGATCTTAACGAGTCTAAAAAGGTATACCACTCAAAGATCGGACTTATTTTGGCCGAGATATGCAAGTTATGAAGCTCCAAAAATCTTATTTTTTTGTTAATGCTGAAAATATTACATGGTCATCTTTGAATGCTCATAACTCGGGTATTTGATGTCGGATCATGGTCATTTTTGGCAAAAAATGAAATTTGCTGGCATGGCCATTTTTAAATGGCAATCTATAATTCTGATCCTAACGAGTCTAAAAAGGTATACCACTCAAAGATCGGACTTATTTTGGCCGAGATATGCAAGTTATGAAGCTCCAAAAATCTTATTTTTTTGTTAATGCTGAAATTATTACATGGTCATCTTTGAATGCTCATAACTCGGGTATTTGATGTCGGATCATGGTCATTTTTGGCAAAAAATTAAATTTGCTGGCATGGCCATTTTTAAATGGCAATCTATAATTCTGATCTTAACGAGTCTAAAAAGGTATACCACTCAAAGATCGGACTTATTTTGGCCGAGATATGCAAGTTATGAAGCTCCAAAAATCTTATTTTTTTGTTAATGCTGAAAATATTACATGGTCATCTTTGAATGCTCATAACTCGGGTATTTGATGTCGGATCATGGTCATTTTTGGCAAAAAATGAAATTTGCTGGCATGGCCATTTTTAAATGGCAATCTATAATTCTGATCTTAACGAGTCTAAAAAGGTATACCACTCAAAGATCGGACTTATTTTGGCCGAGATATGCAAGTTATGAAGCTCCAAAAATCTTATTTTTTTGTTAATGCTGAAAATATTACATGGTCATCTTTGAATGCTCATAACTCGGGTATTTGATGTCGGATCATGGTCATTTTTGGCAAAAAATTAAATTTGCTGGCATGGCCATTTTTAAATGGCAATCTATAATTCTGATCTTAACGAGTCTAAAAAGGTATACCACTCAAAGATCGGACTTATTTTGGCCGAGATATGCAAGTTATGAAGCTCCAAAAATCTTATTTTTTTGTTAATGCTGAAAATATTACATGGTCATCTTTGAATGCTCATAACTCGGGTATTTGATGTCGGATCATGGTCATTTTTGGCAAAAAATGAAATTTGCTGGCATGGCCATTTTTAAATGGCAATCTATAATTCTGATCTTAACGAGTCTAAAAAGGTATACCACTCAAAGATCGGACTTATTTTGGCCGAGATATGCAAGTTATGAAGCTCCAAAAATCTTATTATTTTGTTAATGCTGAAAATATTACATGGTCATCTTTGAATGCTCATAACTCGGGTATTTGATGTCGGATCATGGTCATTTTTGTCAAAAAATGAAATTTGCTGGCATGGCCATTTTTAAATGGCAATCTATAATTCTGATCTTAACGAGTCTAAAAAGGTATACCACTCAAAGATCGGACTTATTTTGGCCGAGATATGCAAGTTATGAAGCTCCAAAAATCTAATTTTTTTGTTAATGCTGAAAATATTACATGGTCATCTTTGAATGCTCATAACTCGGGTATTTGATGTCGGATCATTGTCATTTTTGGCAAAAAATTAAATTTTCTGGCATGGCCATTTTTAAATGGCAATCTACATTTCTGATCTTAACGAGTCTAAAAAGGTATACCACTCAAAGATCGGACTTATTTTGGCCGAGATATGCAAGTTATGAAGCTCCAAAAATCTTATTTTTTTGTTAATGCTGAAAATATTACATGGTCATCTTTGAATGCTCATAACTCGGGTATTTGATGTCGGATCATGGTCATTTTTGGCAAAAAATTAAATTTTCTGGCATGGCCATTTTTAAATGGCAATCTATAATTCTGATCTTAACGAGTCTAAAAAGGTATACCACTCAAAGATCGGACTTATTTTGACCGAGATATGCAAGTTATGAAGCTCCAAAAATCTTATTTTTTTGTAAATGCTGAAAATATTACATGGTCATCTTTGAATGCTCATAACTCGGGTATTTGATGTCGGATCATGGTCATTTTTGGCAAAAAATGAAATTTGCTGGCATGGCCATTTATAAATGGCAATCTATAATTCTGATCTTAACGAGTCTAAAAAGGTATACCACTCAAAGATCGGACTTATTTTGGCCGAGATATGCAAGTTATAAAGCTCCAAAAATCTTATTTTTTTGTTAATGCTAAAAATATTACATGGTCATCTTTGAATGCTCATAACTCGGGTATTTGATGTCGGATCATTGTCATTTTTGGCAAAAAATGAAATTTGCTGGCATGGCCATTTTTAAATGGCAATCTATAATTCTGATCTTAACGAGTCTAAAAAGGTATACCACTCAAAGATCGGACTTATTTTGGCCGAGATATGCAAGTTATGAAGCTCCAAAAATCTTATTTTTTTGTTAATGCTGAAAATATTACATGGTCATCTTTGAATGCTCATAACTCGGGTATTTGATGTCGGATCATGGTTTTTTTTGGCAAAAAATGAAATTTGCTGGCATGGCCATTTTTAAATGCCAATCTATAATTCTGATCTTAACGAGTCTAAAAAGGTATACCACTCAAAGATCGGACTTATTTTGGCTGAGATATGCAAGTTATGAAGCTCCAAAAATCTTATTTTTTTGTTAATGCTGAAAATATTACATGGTTATCTTTGAATGCTCATAACTCGGGTATTTGATGTCGGATCATGCTCATTTTTGGCAAAAAATGAAATTTGCTGGCATGGCCATTTTTAAATGGCAATCTATAATTCTGATCTTAACGAGTCTAAAAAGGTATACCACTCAAAGATCGGACTTATTTTGGCCGAGATATGCAAGTAATGAAGCTCCAAAAATCTTATTTTTTTGTTATTGCTGAAAATATTACATGGTCATCTTTGAATGCTCATAGCTCGGGTATTTGATGTCGGATCATGGTCATTTTTGGCAAAAAATGAAATTTGCTGGCATGGCCATTTTTAAATGGCAATCTATATTTCTGATCTTAACGAGTCTAAAAAGGTATACCACTCAAAGATCGGACTTATTTTGGCCGAGATATGCAAGTTATGAAGCTCCAAAAATCTTATTTTTTTGTTAATGCTGAAAATATTACATGGTTATCTTTGAATGCTCATAACTCGGGTTATTTGATGTCGGATCATGGTCATTTTTGGCAAAAAATGAAATTTGCTGGCATGGCCATTTTTAAATAGCAATCTATAATTCTGATCTTAACGAGTCTAAAAAGGTATACCACTCAAAGATCGGACTTATTTTGGCCGAGATATGCAAGTTATGAAGCTCCAAAAATCTAATTTTTTTGTTAATGCTGAAAATATTACATGGTCATCTTTGAATGCTCATAACTCGGGTATTTGATGTCGGATCATGGTCATTTTTGGCAAAAAATGAAATTTGCTGGCATGGCCATTTTTAAATGGCAATCTATAATTCTGATCTTAACGAGTCTAAAAAGGTATACCACTCAAAGATCGGACTTATTTTGGCCGAGATATGCAAGTTATGAAGCTCCAAAAATCTTATTTTTTTGTTAATGCTGAAAATATTACATGGTCATCTTTGAATGCTCATAACTCGGGTATTTGATGTCGGATCATGGTCATTTTTGGCAAAAAATGAAATTTGCTGGCATGGCCATTTTTAAATGGCAATCTATAATTCTGATCTTAACGAGTCTAAAAAGGTATACCACTCAAAGATCGGACTTATTTTGGCCGAGATATGCAAGTTATGAAGCTCCAAAAATCTTATTTTTTTGTTAATGCTGAAAATATTACATGGTCATCTTTGAATGCTCATAACTCGGGTATTTGATGTCGGATCATGGTAATTTTTGGCAAAAAATGAAATTTGCTGGCATGGCCATTTTTAAATGGCAATCTATAATTCTGATCTTAACGAGTCTAAAAAGGTATACCACTCAAAGATCGGACTTATTTTGGCCGAGATATGCAAGTTATGAAGCTCCAAAAATCTTATTTTTTTGTTAATGCTGAAAATATTACATGGTCATCTTTGAATGCTCATAACTCGGGTATTTGATGTCGGATCATGGTCATTTTTGGCAAAAAATTAAATTTTCTGGTATGGCCATTTTTAAATAGCAATCTATAATTCTGATCTTAACGAGTCTAAAAAGGTATACCACTCAAAGATCGGACTTATTTTGGCCGAGATATGCAAGTTATGAAGCTCCAAAAATCTTATTTTTTTGTTAATGCTGAAAATATTACATGGTCATCTTTGAATGCTCATAACTCGGGTATTTGATGTCGGATCATGGTCATTTTTGGCAAAAAATGAAATTTGCTGGCATGGCCATTTTTAAATGGCAATCTATAATTCTGATCTTAACGAGTCTAAAAAGGTATACCACTCAAAGATCGGACTTATTTTGGCCGAGATATGCAAGTTATGAAGCTCCAAAAATCTTATTTTTTTGTTAATGCTGAAAATATTACATGGTCATCTTTGAATGCTCATAACTCGGGTATTTGATGTCGGATCATGGTCATTTTTGGCAAAAAATGAAATTTGCTGGCATGGCCATTTTTAAATGGCAATCTATAATTCTGATCTTAACGAGTCTAAAAAGGTATACCACTCAAAGATCGGACTTATTTTGGCCGAGATATGCAAGTTATGAAGCTCCAAAAATCTTATTTTTTTGTTAATGCTGAAAATATTACATGGTCATCTTTGAATGCTCATAACTCGGGTATTTGATGTCGGATCATGGTCATTTTTGGCAAAAAATTAAATTTGCTGGCATGGCCATTTTTAAATGGCAATCTATAATTCTGATCTTAACGAGTCTAAAAAGGTATACCACTCAAAGATCGGACTTATTTTGGCCGAGATATGCAAGTTATGAAGCTCCAAAAATCTTATTTTTTTGTTAATGCTGAAAATATTACATGGTTATCTTTGAATGCTCATAACTCGGGTATTTAATGTCGGATCATGGTCATTTTTGGCAAAAAATGAAATTTGCTGGCATGGCCATTTTTAAATGGCAATCTATAATTCTGATCTTAACGAGTCTAAAAAGGTATACCACTCAAAGATCGGACTTATTTTGGCCGAGATATGCAAGTTATAAAGCTCCAAAAATCTTATTTTTTTGTTAATGCTGAAAATATTACATGGTCATCTTTGAATGCTCATAACTCGGGTATTTGATGTCGGATCATTGTCATTTTTGGCAAAAAATGAAATTTGCTTTCATGGCCATTTTTAAATGGCAATCTATAATTCTGATCTTAACGAGTCTAAAAAGGTATACCACTCAAAGATCGGACTTATTTTGGCCGAGATATGCAAGTTATGAAGCTCCAAAAAAACAAAATATTACATGGTCATCTTTGAATGCTCATAACTCGGGTATTTGATGTCGGATCATGGTCATTTTTGGCAAAAAATTAAATTTGCTGGCATGGCCATTTTTAAATGGCAATCCATAATTCTGATCTTAACGAGTCTAAAAAGGTATACCACTCAAAGATCGGACTTATTTTGGCCGAGATATGCAAGTTATGAAGCTCAAAAAATCTTATTTTTTTGTTAATGCTGAAAATATTACGTGGTTATCTTTGAATGCTCATAACACAGGTATTTAATGTCGGATCATGGTCATTTTTGGCAAAAAATGAAATTTGCTGGCATGGCCATTTTTAAATGGCAATCTATAATTCTGATCTTAACGAGTCTAAAAAGGTATACCACTCAAAGATCGGACTTATTTTGGCCGAGATATGCAAGTTATGAAGCTCCAAAAATCTAATTTTTTTGTTAATGCTGAAAATATTACATGGTCATCTTTGAATGCTCATAACTAGGGTATTTGATGTCGGATCATGGTCATTTTTGGCAAAAAATTAAATAAGCTGGCATGGCCATTTTTAAATGGCAATCTATAATTCTGATCTTAACGAGTCTAAAAAGGTATACCACTCAAAGATCGGACTTATTTTGGCCGAGATATGCAAGTTATGAAGCTCCAAAAATCTTATTTTTTTGTTAATGCTGAAAATATTACATGGTCATCTTTGAATGCTCATAACTCGGGTATTTGATGTCGGATCATTGTCATTTTTGGCAAAAAATGAAATTTGCTTTCATGGCCATTTTTAAATGGCAATCTATAATTCTGATCTTAACGAGTCTAAAAAGGTATACCACTCAAAGATCGGACTTATTTTGGCCGAGATATGCAAGTTATGAAGCTCCAAATTATTTTTTTGTTAATGCTGAAAATATTACATGGTCATCTTTGAATGCTCATAACTCGGGTATTTGATGTCGGATCATGGTCATTTTTGGCAAAAAATTAAATTTGCTGGCATGGCCATTTTTAAATGGCAATCCATAATTCTGATCTTAACGAGTCTAAAAAGGTATACCACTCAAAGATCGGACTTATTTTGGCCGAGATATGCAAGTTATGAAGCTCAAAAAATCTTATTTTTTTGTTAATGCTGAAAATATTACGTGGTTATCTTTGAATGCTCATAACTCAGGTATTTAATGTCGGATCATGGTCATTTTTGGCAAAAAATGAAATTTGCTGGCATGGCCATTTTTAAATGGCAATCTATAATTCTGATCTTAACGAGTCTAAAAAGGTATACCACTCAAAGATCGGACTTATTTTGGCCGAGATATGCAAGTTATGAAGCTCCAAAAATCTTATTTTTTTGTTAATGCTGAAAATATTACATGGTCATCTTTGAATGCTCATAACTCGGGTATTTGATGTCGGATCATGGTCATTTTTGGCAAAAAATGAAATTTGCTGGCATGGCCATTTTTAAATGGCAATCTATAATTCTGATCTTAACGAGTCTAAAAAGGTATACCACTCAAAGATCGGACTTATTTTGGCAGAGATATGCAAGTTATGAAGCTCCAAAAATCTTATTTTTTTGTTATTGCTGAAAATATTACATGGTCATCTTTGAATGCTCATAGCTCGGGTATTTGATGTCGGATCATGGTCATTTTTGGCAAAAAATGAAATTAGCTGGCATGGCCATTTTTAAATGGCAATCTACATTTCTGATCTTAACGAGTCTAAAAAGGTATACCACTCAAAGATCGGACTTATTTTGGCCGAGATATGCAAGTTATGAAGCTCCAAAAATCTAATTTTTTTGTTAATGCTGAAAATATTATATGGTCATCTTTGAATGCTCATAACTCGGGTATTTGATGTCGGATCATGGTCATTTTTGTCAAAAACTTAAATTTTCTGGTATAGCCATTTTTAAATGGCAATCTTTAATTCTGATCTTAACGAGTCTAAAAGGGTATACCACTCAAAGATCGGACTTATTTTGGCCGAGATATGCAAGTTATGAAGCTCCAAAAATCTTATTTTTTTGTTAATGCTGAAAATATTACATGGTCATCTTTGAATGCTCATAACTCGGGTATTTGATGTCGGATCATGGTCATTTTTGGCAAAAAATGAAATTTGCTGGCATGGCCATTTTTAAATGGCAATCTATAATTCTGATCTTAACGAGTCTAAAAAGGTATACCACTCAAAGATCGGACTTATTTTGGCCGAGATATGCAAGTTATGAAGCTCCAAAAATCTTATTTTTTTTGGTAAAGCTGAAAATATTACATGGTCATCTTTGAATGCTCATAACTCGGGTATTTGATGTCGGATCATGGTCATTTTTGGTAAAAAATTAAATTTGCTGGCATGGCCATTTTTAAATGGCAATTTATAATTCTGATCTAAACGAGTCTAAAAAGGTAAACCACTCAAAGATCGGACTTATTTTGGCCGAGATATGCAAGTTATGAAGCTCAAAAAATCTTATTTTTTTGTTAATGCTGAAAATATTACGTGGTTATCTTTGAATGCTCATAACTCAGGTATTTAATGTCGGATCATGGTCATTTTTGGCAAAAAATGATATTTGCTGGCATGGCCATTTTTAAATGGCAATCTATAATTCTGATCTTAACGAGTCTAAAAAGGTATACCACAAAGATCGGACTTATTTTGGCCGAGATATGCAAGTTATGAAGCTCCAAAAATCAAATTTTTTTGTTAATGCTGAAAATATTACATGGTCATCTTTGAATGCTCATAACTCGGGTATTTGATGTCGGATCATGGTCATTTTTGGCAAAAAATTAAATTAGCTGGCATGGCCATTTTTAAATGGCAATTTATAATTCTGATCTTAACGAGTCTAAAAAGGTATACCACTCAAAGATCGGACTTATTTTGGCCGAGATATGCAAGTTATAAAGCTCAAAAAATCTTATTTTTTTGTTAATGCTGAAAATATTACGTGGTTATCTTTGAATGCTCATAACTCAGGTATTTAATGTCGGATCATGGTCATTTTTGGCAAAAAATGATATTTGCTGGCATGGCCATTTTTAAATGGCAATCTATAATTCTGATCTTAACGAGTCTAAAAAGGTATACCACAAAGATCGGACTTATTTTGGCCGAGATATGCAAGTTATGAAGCTCCAAAAATCAAATTTTTTTGTTAATGCTGAAAATATTACATGGTCATCTTTGAATGCTCATAACTCGGGTATTTGATGTCGGATCATGGTCATTTTTGGCAAAAAATTAAATTAGCTGGCATGGCCATTTTTAAATGGCAATTTATAATTCTGATCTTAACAAGTCTAAAAAGGTATACCACTCAAAGATCGGACTTATTTTGGCCGAGATATGCAAGTTATAAAGCTCCAAAAATCTTATTTTTTTGTTAATGCTGAAAATATTACATGGTCATCTTTGAATGCTCATAACTCGGGTATTTGATGTCGGATCATTGTCATTTTTGGCAAAAATGAAATTTGCTGGCATGGCCATTTTTAAATGACAATCTATACTTCTGATCTTAACGAGTCTAAAAAGGTATACCACTCAAAGATCGGACTTATTTTGGCCGAGATATGCAAGTTATGAAGCTACAAAAAATATTACATGGTCATCTTTGAATGCTCATAACTCGGGTATTTGATGTCGGATCATGGTAATTTTTGGCAAAAAATTAAATTTGCTGGCATGGCCATTTTTAAATGGCAATCTATAATTCTGATCTTAACGAGTCTAAAAAGGTATACCACTCAAAGATCGGACTTATTTTGGCCGAGATATGCAAGTTATGAAGCTCCAAAAATCTAATTTTTTTGTTAATGCTGAAAATATTACATGGTCATCTTTGAATGCTCATAACTCGGGTATTTGATGTCGGATCATGGTCATTTTTGGCAAAAAATTAAATTAGCTGGCATGGCCATTTTTAAATGGCAATTTATAATTCTGATCTTAACGAGTCTAAAAAGGTATACCACTCAAAGATCGGACTTATTTTGGCCGAGATATGCAAGTTATAAAGCTCCAAAAATCTTATTTTTTTGTTAATGCTGAAAATATTACATGGTCATCTTTGAATGCTCATAACTCGGTTTTTTGATGTCGGATCATTGTCATTTTTGGCAAAAATGAAATTTGCTGGCATGGCCATTTTTAGATGACAATCTATAATTCTGATCTTAACGAGTCTAAAAAGGTATACCACTCAAAGATCGGACTTATTTTGGCCGAGATATGCAAGTTATAAAGCTCCAAAAATCTTATTTTTTTGTTAATGCTGAAAATATTACATGGTCATCTTTGAATGCTCATAACTCGGGTATTTGATGTCGGATCATGGTCATTTTTGGCAAAAAATGAAATTTGCTGGCATGGCCATTTTTAAATGGCAATCCATTATTCTGATCTTAACGAGTCTAAAAAGGTATACCACTCAAAGATCGGACTTATTTTGGCCGAGATATGCAAGTTATGAAGCTCCAAAAATCTTATTTTTTTGTTAATGCTGAAAATATTACATGGTTATCTTTGAATGCTCATAACTCGGGTATTTGATGTCGGATCATGGTCATTTTTGGCAAAAAATGAAATTTGCTGGCATGGCCATTTTTAAATGGCAATCTATAATTCTGATCTTAACGAGTCTAAAAAGGTATACCACTCAAAGATCGGACTTATTTTGGCCGAGATATGCAAGTTATGAAGCTCCAAAAATCTTATTTTTTTGTTAATGCTGAAAATATTACATGGTCATCTTTGAATGCTCATAACTCGGGTATTTGATGTCGGATCATGGTCATTTTTGGCAAAAAATTAAATTTTCTGGCATGGCCATTTTTAAATGGCAATCTATAATTCTGATCTTAACGAGTCTAAAAAGGTATACCACTCAAAGATCGGACTTATTTTGGCCGAGATATGCAAGTTATGAAGCTCCAAAAATCTTATTTTTTTGTTAATGCTGAAAATATTACATGGTCATCTTTGAATGCTCATAACTCGGGTATTTGATGTCGGATCATGGTCATTTTTGGCAAAAAATGAAATTTGCTGGCATGGCCATTTTTAAATGGCAATCTATAATTCTGATCTTAACGAGTCTAAAAAGGTATACCACTCAAAGATCGGACTTATTTTGGCCGAGATATGCAAGTTATGAAGCTCCAAAAATCTTATTTTTTTGTTAATGCTGAAAATATTACATGGTCATCTTTGAATGCTCATAACTCGGGTATTTGATGTCGGATCATGGTCATTTTTGGCAAAAAATGAAATTTGCTGGCATGGCCATTTTTAAATGGCAATCTATAATTCTGATCTTAACGAGTCTAAAAAGGTATACCACTCAAAGATCGGACTTATTTTGGCCGAGATATGCAAGTTATGAAGCTCCAAAAATCTTATTTTTTTGTTAATGCTGAAAATATTACATGGTCATCTTTGAATGCTCATAACCTCGGGTATTTGATGTCGGATCATGGTCATTTTTGGCAAAAAATGAAATTTGCTGGCATGGCCATTTTTAAATGGCAATCTATAATTCTGATCTTAACGAGTCTAAAAAGGTATACCACTCAAAGATCGGACTTATTTTGGCCGAGATATGCAAGTTATGAAGCTCCAAAAATCTTATTTTTTTGTTAATGCTGAAAATATTACATGGTCATCTTTGAATGCTCATAACTCGGGTATTTGATGTCGGATCATGGTCATTTTTGGCAAAAAATGAAATTTGCTGGCATGGCCATTTTTAAATGGCAATCTATAATTCTGATCTTAACGAGTCTAAAAAGGTATACCACTCAAAGATCGGACTTATTTTGGCCGAGATATGCAAGTTATGAAGCTCCAAAAATCTTATTTTTTTGTTAATGCTGAAAATATTACATGGTCATCTTTGAATGCTCATAACTCGGGTATTTGATGTCGGATCATGGTCATTTTTGGCAAAAAATGAAATTTGCTGGCATGGCCATTTTTAAATGGCAATCTATAATTCTGATCTTAACGAGTCTAAAAAGGTATACCACTCAAAGATCGGACTTATTTTGGCCGAGATATGCAAGTTATGAAGCTCCAAAAATCTTATTTTTTTGTTAATGCTGAAAATATTACATGGTCATCTTTGAATGCTCATAACTCGGGTATTTGATGTCGGATCATGGTCATTATTGGCAAAAAATGAAATTTGCTGGCATGGCCATTTTTAAATGGCAATCTATAATTCTGATCTTAACGAGTCTAAAAAGGTATACCACTCAAAGATCGGACTTATTTTGGCCGAGATATGCAAGTTATGAAGCTCCAAAAATCTTATTTTTTTGTTAATGCTGAAAATATTACATGGTCATCTTTGAATGCTCATAACTCGGGTATTTGATGTCGGATCATGGTCATTTTTGGCAAAAAATGAAATTTGCTGGCATGGCCATTTTTAAATGGCAATCTATAATTCTGATCTTAACGAGTCTAAAAAGGTATACCACTCAAAGATCGGACTTATTTTGGCCGAGATATGCAAGTTATGAAGCTCCAAAAATCTTATTTTTTTGTTAATGCTGAAAATATTACATGGTCATCTTTGAATGCTCATAACTCGGGTATTTGATGTCGGATCATGGTCATTTTTGGCAAAAAATGAAATTTGCTGGCATGGCCATTTTTAAATGGCAATCTATAATTCTGATCTTAACGAGTCTAAAAAGGTATACCACTCAAAGATCGGACTTATTTTGGCCGAGATATGCAAGTTATGAAGCTCCAAAAATCTTATTTTTTTGTTAATGCTGAAAATATTACATGGTCATCTTTGAATGCTCATAACTCGGGTATTTGATGTCGGATCATGGTCATTTTTGGCAAAAAATGAAATTTGCTGGCATGGCCATTTTTAAATGGCAATCTATAATTCTGATCTTAACGAGTCTAAAAAGGTATACCACTCAAAGATCGGACTTATTTTGGCCGAGATATGCAAGTTATGAAGCTCCAAAAATCTTATTTTTTTGTTAATGCTGAAAATATTACATGGTCATCTTTGAATGCTCATAACTCGGGTATTTGATGTCGGATCATGGTCATTTTTGGCAAAAAATGAAATTTGCTGGCATGGCCATTTTTAAATGGCAATCTATAATTCTGATCTTAACGAGTCTAAAAAGGTATACCACTCAAAGATCGGACTTATTTTGGCCGAGATATGCAAGTTATGAAGCTCCAAAAATCTTATTTTTTTGTTAATGCTGAAAATATTACATGGTCATCTTTGAATGCTCATAACTCGGGTATTTGATGTCGGATCATGGTCATTTTTGGCAAAAAATGAAATTTGCTGGCATGGCCATTTTTAAATGGCAATCTATAATTCTGATCTTAACGAGTCTAAAAAGGTATACCACTCAAAGATCGGACTTATTTTGGCCGAGATATGCAAGTTATGAAGCTCCAAAAATCTTATTTTTTTGTTAATGCTGAAAATATTACATGGTCATCTTTGAATGCTCATAACTCGGGTATTTGATGTCGGATCATGGTCATTTTTGGCAAAAAATGAAATTTGCTGGCATGGCCATTTTTAAATGGCAATCTATAATTCTGATCTTAACGAGTCTAAAAAGGTATACCACTCAAAGATCGGACTTATTTTGGCCGAGATATGCAAGTTATGAAGCTCCAAAAATCTTATTTTTTTGTTAATGCTGAAAATATTACATGGTCATCTTTGAATGCTCATAACTCGGGTATTTGATGTCGGATCATGGTCATTTTTGGCAAAAAATTAAATTTGCTGGCATGGCCATTTTTAAATGGCAATCTATAATTCTGATCTTAACGAGTCTAAAAAGGTATACCACTCAAAGATCGGACTTATTTTGGCCGAGATATGCAAGTTATGAAGCTCCAAAAATCTTATTTTTTTGTTAATGCTGAAAATATTACATGGTCATCTTTGAATGCTCATAACTCGGGTATTTGATGTCGGATCATGGTCATTTTTGGCAAAAAATGAAATTTGCTGGCATGGCCATTTTTAAATGGCAATCTATAATTCTGATCTTAACGAGTCTAAAAAGGTATACCACTCAAAGATCGGACTTATTTTGGCCGAGATATGCAAGTTATGAAGCTCCAAAAATCTTATTTTTTTGTTAATGCTGAAAATATTACATGGTCATCTTTGAATGCTCATAACTCGGGTATTTGATGTCGGATCATGGTCATTTTTGGCAAAAAATGAAATTTGCTGGCATGGCCATTTTTAAATGGCAATCTATAATTCTGATCTTAACGAGTCTAAAAAGGTATACCACTCAAAGATCGGACTTATTTTGGCCGAGATATGCAAGTTATGAAGCTCCAAAAATCTTATTTTTTTGTTAATGCTGAAAATATTACATGGTCATCTTTGAATGCTCATAACTCGGGTATTTGATGTCGGATCATGGTCATTTTTGGCAAAAAATGAAATTTGCTGGCATGGCCATTTTTAAATGGCAATCTATAATTCTGATCTTAACGAGTCTAAAAAGGTATACCACTCAAAGATCGGACTTATTTTGGCCGAGATATGCAAGTTATGAAGCTCCAAAAATCTTATTTTTTTGTTAATGCTGAAAATATTACATGGTCATCTTTGAATGCTCATAACTCGGGTATTTGATGTCGGATCATGGTCATTTTTGGCAAAAAATGAAATTTGCTGGCATGGCCATTTTTAAATGGCAATCTATAATTCTGATCTTAACGAGTCTAAAAAGGTATACCACTCAAAGATCGGACTTATTTTGGCCGAGATATGCAAGTTATGAAGCTCCAAAAATCTTATTTTTTTGTTAATGCTGAAAATATTACA
This sequence comes from Drosophila maculinotata, assembly GCA_035045305.1. Taxonomy (NCBI): domain Eukaryota; kingdom Metazoa; phylum Arthropoda; class Insecta; order Diptera; family Drosophilidae; genus Drosophila; species Drosophila maculinotata. The sequence continues at coordinate 12,843 of JAWNPD010000112.1, read as the reverse complement.
TGGTCATCTTTGAATGCTCATAACTCGGGTATTTGATGTCGGATCATGGTCATTTTTGGCAAAAAATGAAATTTGCTGGCATGGCCATTTTTAAATGGCAATCTATAATTCTGATCTTAACGAGTCTAAAAAGGTATACCACTCAAAGATCAGACTTATTTTGGCCGAGATATGCAAGTTATGAAGCTCCAAAAATCGTATTTTTTTGTTAATGCTGAAAATATTACATGGTCATCTTTGAATGCTCATAACTCGGGTATTTGATGTCGGATCATGGTCATTTTTGGCAAAAAATGAAATTTGCTGGCATAGCCATTTTTAAATGGCAATCTATAATTCTGATCTTAACGAGTCTTAAAAGGTATACCACTCAAAGATCGGACTTATTTTGGCCGAGATATGCAAGTTATGAAGCTCCAAAAATCTTATTTTTTTGTTAATGCTGAAAATATTACATGGTCATCTTTGAATGCTCATAACTCGGGTATTTGATGTCGGATCATGGTCATTTTTGGCAAAAAATTAAATTTGCTGGCATGGCCATTTTTAAATGGCAATCTATAATTCTGATCTTAACGAGTCTAAAAAGGTATACCACTCAAAGATCGGACTTATTTTGGCCGAGATATGCAAGTTATGAAGCTCCAAAAATCTTATTTTTTTGTTAATGCTGAAAATATTACATGGTCATCTTTGAATGCTCATAACTCGGGTATTTGATGTCGGATCATGGTCATTTTTGGCAAAAAATGAAATTTGCTGGCATGGCCATTTTTAAATGGCAATCTATAATTCTGATCTTAACGAGTCTAAAAAGGTATACCACTCAAAGATCGGACTTATTTTGGCCGAGATATGCAAGTTATGAAGCTCCAAAAATCTTATTTTTTTGTTAATGCTGAAAATATTACATGGTCATCTTTGAATGCTCATAACTCGGGTATTTGATGTCGGATCATGGTCATTTTTGGCAAAAAATGAAATTTGCTGGCATGGCCATTTTTAAATGGCAATCTATAATTCTGATCTTAACGAGTCTAAAAAGGTATACCACTCAAAGATCGGACTTATTTTGGCCGAGATATGCAAGTTATGAAGCTCCAAAAATCTTATATTTTTGTTAATGCTGAAAATATTACATGGTCATCTTTGAATGCTCATAACTCGGGTATTTGATGTCGGATCATGGTCATTTTTGGCAAAAAATTAAATTTTCTGGCATGGCCATTTTTAAATGGCAATCTATAATTCTGATCTTAACGAGTCTAAAGTATACCCCCCAAAGATCGGACTTATTTTGGCCGAGATATGCAAGTTATGAAGCTCCAAAAATCTTATTTTTTTGTTAATGCTGAAAATATTACATGGTCATCTTTGAATGCTCATAACTCGGGTATTTGATGTCGGATCATGGTCATTTTTGGCAAAAAATGAAATTTGCTGGCATGGCCATTTTTAAATGGCAATCTATAATTCTGATCTTAACGAGTCTAAAAAGGTATACCACTCAAAGATCGGACTTATTTTGGCCGAGATATGCAAGTTATGAAGCTCCAAAAATCTTATTTTTTTGTTAATGCTGAAAATATTACATGGTCATTTTTGAATGCTCATAACTCGGGTATTTGATGTCGGATCATGGTCATTTTTGGCAAAAAATTAAATTTTTTTGCATGGCCATTTTTAAATGGCAATCTATAATTCTGATCTTAACGAGTCTAAAAAAGTATACCACTCAAAGATCGGACTTATTTTGGCCGAGATATGCAAGTTATGAAGCTCCAAAAATCTTATTTTTTTGTTAATGCTGAAAATATTACATGGTCATCTTTGAATGCTCATAACTCGGGTATTTGATGTCGGATCATGGTCATTTTTGGCAAAAAATAAAATTTGCTGGCATGGCCATTTTTAAATGGCAATTTATAATTCTGATCTTAACGAGTCTAAAAAGGTATACCACTCAAAGATCGGACTTATTTTGGCCGAGATATGCAAGTTATGAAGCTCCAAAAATCTTATTTTTTTGTTAATGCTGAAAATATTACATGGTCATCTTTGAATGCTCATAACTAGGGTATTTGATGTCGGATCATGGTCATTTTTGGCAAAAAATGAAATTTGCTGGCATGGCCATTTTTAAATGGCAATCCATAATTCTGATCTTAACGAGTCTAAAAAGGTATACCACTCAAAGATCGGACTTATTTTAGCCGAGATATGCAAGTTATGAAGCTCCAAAAATCTTATTTTTTTGTTAATGCTGAAAATATTACATGGTTATCTTTGAATGCTCATTCATAACTCGGGTATTTGATGTCGCATCATGGTCATTTTTGGCAAAAAATTAAATTTTCTGGCATGGCCATTTTTAAATGGCAATCTATAATTCTGATCTTAACGAGTCTAAAAAGGTATACCACTCAAAGATCGGACTTATTTTGACCGAGATATGCAAGTTATGAAGCTCCAAAAATCTTATTTTTTTGTTAATGCTAAAAATATTACATGGTCATCTTTGAATGCTCATAACTAGGGTATTTGATGTCGGATCATGGTCATTTTTGGCAAAAAATGAAATTTGCTGGCATGGCCATTTTTAAATGGCAATCCATAATTCTGATCTTAACGAGTCTAAAAAGGTATACCACTCAAAGATCGGACTTATTTTAGCAGAGATATGCAAGTTATGAAGCTCCAAAAATCTTATTTTTTTGTAAATGCTGAAAATATTACATGGTTATCTTTGAATGCTCATTCATAACTCGGGTATTTGATGTCGGATCATGGTCATTTTTGGCAAAAAATTAAATTTTCTGGCATGGCCATTTTTAAATGGCAATCTATAATTCTGATCTTAACGAGTCTAAAAAGGTATACCACTCAAAGATCGGACTTATTTTGGCCGAGATATGCAAGTTATGAAGCTCCAAAAATCTTATTTTTTTGTTAATGCTGAAAATATTACATGGTAATCTTTGAATGCTCATTCATAACTCGGGTATTTGATGTCGGATCATGGTCATTTTTGGCAAAAAATTTAATTTTCTGGCATGGCCATTTTTAAATGGCAATATATAATTCTGATCTTAACGAGTCTAAAAAGGTATACCACTCAAAGATCGGACTTATTTTGGCCGAGATATGCAAGTTATGAAGCTCCAAAAATCTTATTTTTTTGTTAATGCTGAAAATATTACATGGTCATCTTTGAATGCTCATAACTCGGGTATTTGATGTCGGATCATGGTCATTTTTGGCAAAAAATTAAATTTGCTGGCATTGCCATTTTTAAATGGCAATCTATAATTCTGATCTTAACGAGTCTAAAAAGGTATACCACTCAAAGATCCGCCTTATTTTGACCGAGATATGCAAGTTATGAAGCTCCAAAAATCTTATTTTTTTGTTAATGCTGAAAATATTACATGGTCATCTTTGAATACTCATAGCTCGGGTATTTGATGTCGGATCATGGTCATTTTTGGCAAAAAAAAATAAGCTGGCATGGCCATTTTTAAATGGCAATCCATAATTCTGATCTTAACGAGTCTAAAAAGGTATACCACTCAAAGATCGGACTTATTTTAGCCGAGATATGCAAGTTATGAAGCTCCAAAAATTTTATTTTTTTGTTAATGCTGAAAATATTACATGGTTATCTTTGAATGCTCATTTATAACTCGGGTATTTGATGTCGGATCATGGTCATTTTTGGCAAAAAATTAAATTTGCTGGCATGGCCATTTTTAAATGGCAATCTATAATTCTGATCTTAACGAGTCTAAAAAGGTATACCACTCAAAGATCGGACTTATTTTGGCCGAGATATGCAAGTTATGAAGCTCCAAAAATCTTATTTTTTTGTTAATGCTGAAAATATTACATGGTCATCTTTGAATGCTCATAACTCGGGTATTTGATGTCGGATCATGGTCATTTTTGGTAAAAAATGAAATTTGCTGGCATGGCCATTTTTAAATGGCAATCTATAATTCTGATCTTAACGAGTCTAAAAAAGTATACCACTCAAAGATCGGACTTATTTTGGCCGAGATATGCAAGTTATGAAGCTCCAAAAATCTTATTTTTTTGTTAATGCTGAAAATATTACATGGTCATCTTTGAATGCTCATAACTCGGGTATTTGATGTCGGATCATGGTCATTTTTGGCAAAAAATAAAATTTGCTGGCATGGCCATTTTTAAATGGCAATCTATAATTCTGATCTTAACGAGTCTAAAAAGGTATACCACTCAAAGATCGGACTTATTTTGACCGAGATATGCAAGTTATGAAGCTCCAAAAATCTTATTTTTTTGTTAATGCTGAAAATATTACATGGTCATCTTTGAATGCTCATAACTAGGGTATTTGATGTCGGATCATGGTCATTTTTGGCAAAAAATGAAATTTGCTGGCATGGCCATTTTTAAATGGCAATCCATAATTCTGATCTTAACGAGTCTAAAAAGGTATACCACTCAAAGATCGGACTTATTTTAGCCGAGATATGCAAGTTATGAAGCTCCAAAAATCTTATTTTTTTGTTAATGCTGAAAATATTACATGGTTATCTTTGAATGCTCATTCATAACTCGGGTATTTGATGTCGGATCATGGTCATTTTTGGCAAAAAATTAAATTTTCTGGCATGGCCATTTTTAAATGGCAATCTATAATTCTGATCTTAACGAGTCTAAAAAGGTATACCACTCAAAGATCGGACTTATTTTGACCGAGATATGCAAGTTATGAAGCTCCAAAAATCTTATTTTTTTGTTAATGCTGAAAATATTACATGGTCATCTTTGAATGCTCATAACTCGGGTATTTGATGTCGGATCATGGTCATTTTTGGCAAAAAATGAAATTTGCTGGCATGGCCATTTTTAAATGGCAATCTATAATTCTGATCTTAACGAGTCTAAAAAGGTATACCACTCAAAGATCGGACTTATTTTGGCCGAGATATGCAAGTTATGAAGCTCCAAAAATCTTATTTTTTTGTTAATGCTGAAAATATTACATGGTTATCTTTGAATGCTCATTCATAACTCGGGTATTTGATGTCGGATCATGGTCATTTTTGGCAAAAAATTAAATTTTCTGGCATGGCCATTTTTAAATGGCAATCTATAATTCTGATCTTAACGAGTCTAAAAAGGTATACCACTCAAAGATCGGACTTATTTTGGCCGAGATATGCAAGTTATGAAGCTCCAAAAATCTTATTTTTTTGTTAATGCTGAAAATATTACATGGTCATCTTTGAATGCTCATAACTCGGGTATTTGATGTCGGATCATGGTCATTTTTGGCAAAAAATTAAATTTGCTGGCATGGCCATTTTTAAATGGCAATCTATAATTCTGATCTTAACGAGTCTAAAAAGGTATACCACTCAAAGATCGGACTTATTTTGACCGAGATATGCAAGTTATGAAGCTCCAAAAATCTTATTTTTTTGTTAATGCTGAAAATATTACATGGTCATCTTTGAATACTCATAACTCGGGTATTTGATGTCGGATCATGGTCATTTTTGGCAAAAAAAAAATAAGCTGGCATGGCCATTTTTAAATGGCAATCCATAATTCTGATCTTAACGAGTCTAAAAAGGTATACCACTCAAAGATCGGACTTATTTTAGCCGAGATATGCAAGTTATGAAGCTCCAAAAATCTTATTTTTTTGTTAATGCTGAAAATATTACATGGTTATCTTTGAATGCTCATTTATAACTCGGGTATTTGATGTCGGATCATGGTAATTTTTGGCAAAAAATTAAATTTGCTGGCATGGCCATTTTTAAATGGCAATCTATAATTCTGATCTTAACGAGTCTAAAAAGGTATACCACTCAAAGATCGGACTTATTTTGGCCGAGATATGCAAGTTATGAAGCTCCAAAAATCTTATTTTTTTGTTAATGCTGAAAATATTACATGGTCATCTTTGAATGCTCATAACTCGGGTATTTGATGTCGGATCATGGTCATTTTTGGTAAAAAATGAAATTTGCTGGCATGGCCATTTTTAAATGGCAATATATAATTCTGATCTTAACGAGTCTAAAAAGGTATACCACTCAAAGATCGGACTTATTTTGGCCGAGATATGCAAGTTATGAAGCTCCAAAAATCTTATTTTTTTGTTAATGCTGAAAATATTACATGGTCATCTTTGAATGCTCATAACTCGGGTATTTGATGTCGGATCATGGTCATTTTTGGCAAAAAATGAAATTTGCTGGCATGGCCATTTTTAAATGGCAATCCATAATTCTGATCTTAACGAGTCTAAAAAGGTATACCACTCAAAGATCGGACTTATTTTGACCGAGATATGCAAGTTATGAAGCTCCAAAAATCTTATTTTTTTGTTAATGCTGAAAATATTACATGGTCATCTTTGAATGCTCATAACTCGGGTATTTGATGTCGGATCATGGTCATTTTTGGCAAAAAATGAAATTTGCTGGCATGGCCATTTTTAAATGGCAATCCATAATTCTGATCTTAACGAGTCTAAAAAGGTATACCACTCAAAGATCGGACTTATTTTAGCCGAGATATGCAAGTTATGAAGCTCCAAAAATCTTATTTTTTTGTTAATGCTGAAAATATTACATGGTTATCTTTGAATGCTCATTCATAACTCGGGTATTTGATGTCGGATCATGGTCATTTTTGGCAAAAAATTAAATTTTCTGGCATGGCCATTTTTAAATGGCAATCTATAATTCTGATCTTAACGAGTCTAAAAAGGTATACCACTCAAAGATCGGACTTATTTTGACCGAGATATGCAAGTTATGAAGCTCCAAAAATCTTATTTTTTTGTTAATGCTAAAAATATTACATGGTCATCTTTGAATGCTCATAACTAGGGTATTTGATGTCGGATCATGGTCATTTTTGGCAAAAAATGAAATTTGCTGGCATGGCCATTTTTAAATGGCAATCCATAATTCTGATCTTAACGAGTCTAAAAAGGTATACCACTCAAAGATCGGACTTATTTTAGCAGAGATATGCAAGTTATGAAGCTCCAAAAATCTTATTTTTTTGTAAATGCTGAAAATATTACATGGTTATCTTTGAATGCTCATTCATAACTCGGGTATTTGATGTCGGATCATGGTCATTTTTGGCAAAAAATTAAATTTTCTGGCATGGCCATTTTTAAATGGCAATCTATAATTCTGATCTTAACGAGTCTAAAAAGGTATACCACTCAAAGATCGGACTTATTTTGGCCGAGATATGCAAGTTATGAAGCTCCAAAAATCTTATTTTTTTGTTAATGCTGAAAATATTACATGGTCATCTTTGAATGCTCATAACTCGGGTATTTGATGTCGGATCATGGTCATTTTTGGCAAAAAATTAAATTTTCTGGTATGGCCATTTTTAAATGGCAATCTATAATTCTGATCTTAACGAGTCTAAAAAGGTATACCACTCAAAGATCGGACTTATTTTGGCCGAGATATGCAAGTTATGAAGCTCCAAAAATCTTATTTTTTTGTTAATGCTGAAAATATTACATGGTCATCTTTGAATGCTCATAACTCGGGTATTTGATGTCGGATCATGGTCATTTTTGGCAAAAAATTAAATTTGCTGGCATGGCCATTTTTAAATGGCAATCTATAATTCTGATCTTAACGAGTCTAAAAAGGTATACCACTCAAAGATCGGACTTATTTTGGCCGAGATATGCAAGTTATGAAGCTCCAAAAATCTTATTTTTTTGTTAATGCTGAAAATATTACATGGTCATCTTTGAATGCTCATAACTCGGGTATTTGATGTCGGATCATGGTCATTTTTGGTAAAAAATGAAATTTGCTGGCATGGCCATTTTTAAATGGCAATCTATAATTCTGATCTTAACGAGTCTAAAAAGGTATACCACTCAAAGATCGGACTTATTTTGGCCGAGATATGCAAGTTATGAAGCTCCAAAAATCTTATTTTTTTGTTAATGCTGAAAATATTACATGGTCATCTTTGAATGCTCATAACTCGGGTATTTGATGTCGGATCATGGTCATTTTTGGCAAAAAATTAAATTTGCTGGCATGGCCATTTTTAAATGGCAATCCATAATTCTGATCTTAACGAGTCTAAAAAGGTATACCACTCAAAGATCGGACTTATTTTGGCCGAGATATGCAAGTTATGAAGCTCCAAAAATCTTATTTTTTTGTTAATGCTGAAAATATTACATGGTCATCTTTGAATGCTCATAACTCGGGTATTTGATGTCGGATCATGGTCATTTTTGGCAAAAAATGAAATTTGCTGGCATGGCCATTTTTAAATGGCAATCTATAATTCTGATCTTAACGAGTCTAAAAAGGTATACCACTCAAAGATCGGACTTATTTTGGCCGAGATATGCAAGTTATGAAGCTCCAAAAATCTTATTTTTTTGTTAATGCTGAAAATATTACATGGTCATCTTTGAATGCTCATAACTCGGGTATTTGATGTCGGATCATGGTCATTTTTGGCAAAAAATGAAATTTGCTGGCATGGCCATTTTTAAATGGCAATCTATAATTCTGATCTTAACGAGTCTAAAAAGGTATACCACTCAAAGATCGGACTTATTTTGGCCGAGATATGCAAGTTATGAAGCTCCAAAAATCTTATTTTTTTGTTAATGCTGAAAATATTACATGGTCATCTTTGAATGCTCATAACTCGGGTATTTGATGTCGGATCATGGTCATTTTTGGCAAAAAATGAAATTTGCTGGCATGGCCATTTTTAAATGGCAATCTATAATTCTGATCTTAACGAGTCTAAAAAGGTATACCACTCAAAGATCGGACTTATTTTGGCCGAGATATGCAAGTTATGAAGCTCCAAAAATCTTATTTTTTTGTTAATGCTGAAAATATTACATGGTCATCTTTGAATGCTCATAACTCGGGTATTTGATGTCGGATCATGGTCATTTTTGGCAAAAAATTAAATTTGCTGGCATGGCCATTTTTAAATGGCAATCTATAATTCTGATCTTAACGAGTCTAAAAAGGTATACCACTCAAAGATCGGACTTATTTTGGCCGAGATATGCAAGTTATGAAGCTCCAAAAATCTTATTTTTTGGTAATGCTGAAAATATTACATGGTCATCTTTGAATGCTCATAACTCGGGTATTTGATGTCGGATCATGGTCATTTTTGGCAAAAAATGAAATTTGCTGGCATGGCCATTTTTAAATGGCAATCTATAATTCTGATCTTAACGAGTCTAAAAAGGTATACCACTCAAAGATCGGACTTATTTTGGCCGAGATATGCAAGTTATGAAGCTCCAAAAATCTTATTTTTTTGTTAATGCTGAAAATATTACATGGTCATCTTTGAATGCTCATAACTCGGGTATTTGATGTCGGATCATGGTCATTTTTGGCAAAAAATGAAATTTGCTGGCATGGCCATTTTTAAATGGCAATCTATAATTCTGATCTTAACGAGTCTAAAAAGGTATACCACTCAAAGATCGGACTTATTTTGGCCGAGATATGCAAGTTATGAAGCTCCAAAAATCTTATTTTTTTGTTAATGCTGAAAATATTACATGGTCATCTTTGAATGCTCATAACTCGGGTATTTGATGTCGGATCATGGTCATTTTTGGCAAAAAATAAAATTTGCTGGCATGGCCATTTTTAAATGGCAATCTATAATTCTGATCTTAACGAGTCTAAAAAGGTATACCACTCAAAGATCGGACTTATTTTGGCCGAGATATGCAAGTTATGAAGCTCCAAAAATCTTATTTTTTTGTTAATGCTGAAAATATTACATGGTCATCTTTGAATGCTCATAACTCGGGTATTTGATGTCGGATCATGGTCATTTTTGGCAAAAAATGAAATTTGCTGGCATGGCCATTTTTAAATGGCAATCTATAATTCTGATCTTAACGAGTCTAAAAAGGTATACCACTCAAAGATCGGACTTATTTTGGCCGAGATATGCAAGTTATGAAGCTCCAAAAATCTTATTTTTTTGTTAATGCTGAAAATATTACATGGTCTATCTTTGAATGCTCATTCATAACTCGGGTATTTGATGTCGGATCATGGTCATTTTTGGCAAAAAATTAAATTTTCTGGCATGGCCATTTTTAAATGGCAATCTATAATTCTGATCTTAACGAGTCTAAAAAGGTATACCACTCAAAGATCGGACTTATTTTGACCGAGATATGCAAGTTATGAAGCTCCAAAAATCTTATTTTTTTGTTAATGCTGAAAATATTACATGGTCATCTTTGAATGCTCATAACTCGGGTATTTGATGTCGGATCATGGTCATTTTTGGCAAAAAATGAAATTTGCTGGCATGGCCATTTTTAAATGGCAATCCATAATTCTGATCTTAACGAGTCTAAAAAGGTATACCACTCAAAGATCGGACTTATTTTGGCAGAGATATGCAAGTTATGAAGCTCCAAAAATCTTATTTTTTTGTTAATGCTGAAAATATTACATGGTCATCTTTGAATGCTCATTCATAACTCGGGTATTTGATGTCGGATCATGGTCATTTTTGGCAAAAAATTAAATTTGCTGGCATGGCCATTTTTAAATGGCAATCTATAATTCTGATCTTAACGAGTCTAAAAAGGTATACCACTCAAAGATCGGACTTATTTTGGCCGAGATATGCAAGTTATGAAGCTCCAAAAATCTTATTTTTTTGTTAATGCTGAAAATATTACATGGTCATCTTTGAATGCTCATTCATAACTCGGGTATTTGATGTCGGATCATGGTCATTTTTGGCAAAAAATTAAATTTTCTGGCATGGCCATTTTTAAATGGCAATCTATAATTCTGATCTTAACGAGTCTAAAAAGGTATACCACTCAAAGATCGGACTTATTTTGGCCGAGATATGCAAGTTATGAAGCTCCAAAAATCTTATTTTTTTGTTAATGCTGAAAATATTACATGGTCATCTTTGAATGCTCATAACTCGGGTATTTGATGTCGGATCATGGTCATTTTTGGCAAAAAATGAAATTTGCTGGCATGGCCATTTTTAAATGGCAATCTATAATTCTGATCTTAACGAGTCTAAAAAGGTATACCACTCAAAGATCGGACTTATTTTGGCCGAGATATGCAAGTTATGAAGCTCCAAAAATCTTATTTTTTTGTTAATGCTGAAAATATTACATGGTCATCTTTGAATGCTCATAACTCGGGTATTTGATGTCGGATCATGGTCATTTTTGGCAAAAAATGAAATTTGCTGGCATGGCCATTTTTAAATGGCAATCTATAATTCTGATCTTAACGAGTCTAAAAAGGTATACCACTCAAAGATCGGACTTATTTTGGCCGAGATATGCAAGTTATGAAGCTCCAAAAATCTTATTTTTTTGTTAATGCTGAAAATATTACATGGTCATCTTTGAATGCTCATAACTCGGGTATTTGATGTCGGATCATGGTCATTTTTGGCAAAAAATGAAATTTGCTGGCATGGCCATTTTTAAATGGCAATCTATAATTCTGATCTTAACGAGTCTAAAAAGGTATACCACTCAAAGATCGGACTTATTTTGGCCGAGATATGCAAGTTATGAAGCTCCAAAAATCTTATTTTTTTGTTAATGCTGAAAATATTACATGGTCATCTTTGAATGCTCATAACTCGGGTATTTGATGTCGGATCATGGTCATTTTTGGCAAAAAATGAAATTTGCTGGCATGGCCATTTTTAAATGGCAATCTATAATTCTGATCTTAACGAGTCTAAAAAGGTATACCACTCAAAGATCGGACTTATTTTGGCCGAGATATGCAAGTTATGAAGCTCCAAAAATCTTATTTTTTTGTTAATGCTGAAAATATTACATGGTCATCTTTGAATGCTCATAAACTCGGGTATTTGATGTCGGATCATGGTCATTTTTGGCAAAAAATGAAATTTGCTGGCATGGCCATTTTTAAATGGCAATCTATAATTCTGATCTTAACGAGTCTAAAAAGGTATACCACTCAAAGATCGGACTTATTTTGGCCGAGATATGCAAGTTATGAAGCTCCAAAAATCTTATTTTTTTGTTAATGCTGAAAATATTACATGGTCATCTTTGAATGCTCATAACTCGGGTATTTGATGTCGGATCATGGTCATTTTTGGCAAAAAATGAAATTTGCTGGCATGGCCATTTTTAAATGGCAATCCATAATTCTGATCTTAACGAGTCTAAAAAGGTATACCACTCAAAGATCGGACTTATTTTAGCCGAGATATGCAAGTTATGAAGCTCCAAAAATCTTATTTTTTTGTTAATGCTGAAAATATTACATGGTCATCTTTGAATGCTCATATAACTCGGGTATTTGATGTCGGATCATGGTCATTTTTGGCAAAAAATGAAATTTGCTGGCATGGCCATTTTTAAATGGCAATCTATAATTCTGATCTTAACGAGTCTAAAAAGGTATACCACTCAAAGATCGGACTTATTTTGGCCGAGATATGCAAGTTATGAAGCTCCAAAAATCTTATTTTTTTGTTAATGCTGAAAATATTACATGGTCATCTTTGAATGCTCATAACTCGGGTATTTGATGTCGGATCATGGTCATTTTTGGCAAAAAATGAAATTTGCTGGCATGGCCATTTTTAAATGGCAATCTATAATTCTGATCTTAACGAGTCTAAAAAGGTATACCACTCAAAGATCGGACTTATTTTAGCCGAGATATGCAAGTTATGAAGCTCCAAAAATCTTATTTTTTTGTTAATGCTGAAAATATTACATGGTCATCTTTGAATGCTCATAACTCGGGT
>JAWNPD010000111.1:0-12562 GCA_035045305.1 Drosophila maculinotata | reverse complement strand
AGCTAATTTCATGTTTTGCCAAAAATGACCATGATTCGACATCAAATACCCGAGCTATGAGCATTCAAAAATTACCATGTAATATTTTCAGCATTAACAAAAAAATAAGATTTTTGGAGCTTCATAACTTCCATATCTCGGCCAAAATAAGTCCGATCTTTGAGTGGTATACCTTTTTAGACTCGTTAAGATCAGAATTACAGATTGCCATTTAAAAATGGCCATGCCAGAAAATTTAATTTTTTGCCAAAAATGACCATGATCCGACATCAAATACCCGAGTTATGAGCATTCAAAGATGACCATGTAATATTTTCAGCATTAACAAAAAACGAAGATTTTTGGAGCTTCATAACTTGCATATCTCGGCCAAAATAAGTCCGATCTTTGAGTGGTATACCTTTTTAGACTCGTTAAGATCAGAATTATAAATTGCCATTTAAAAATGGCCATGCCAGCAAATTTCATTTTTTGCCAAAAATGACCATGATCCGACATCAAATACCCGAGTTATGAGCATTCAAAGATGGCCATGTAATATTTTCAGCATTAACAAAAAAAAAAAAATTTTTGGAGCTTCATAACTTGCATATCTCGGCCAAAATAAGTCCGATCTTTGAGTGGTATACCTTTTTAGACTCGTTAAGATCAGAATTATAGATTGCCATTTAAAAATGGCCATGCCTGCAAATTTCATTTTTTGCCAAAAATGACCATGATCCGACATCAAATACCCGAGCTATGAGCATTCAAAGATGACCATGTAATATTTTCAGCATTAACAAAAAAATAAGATTTTTGGAGCTTCATAACTTGCATATCTCGGCCAAAATAAGTCCGATCTTTGAGTGGTATACCTTTTTAGACTCGTTAAGATCAGAATTATAGATTGCCAAATAAAAATGGCCATGCCAGCAAATTTCATTTTTTGTTAAAATTGACCATGATCTGACATCAAATACCCGAGTTATGAGCACTCAAAGATGACCATGTAATATTTTCAGCATTAACAAAAAAATAAGATTTTTGGAGCTATATAACATGCATATCTCGGCCAAAATAAGTCCGATCTTTGAGTGTTATACCTTTTTAGACTCGTTAAGATCAGAATTATAGATTGCCATTTAAAAATGGCCATGCCAGCAAATTTCATTTTTTGGCAAAAATGACCATGATGCGACATCAAATACCCGAGTTATGAGCATTCAAAAATTACCATGTAATATTTTCAGCATTAACAAAAAAATAAGATTTTTGGAGCTTCATAACTTGCATATCTCGGCCAAAATAAGTCCGATCTTTGAGTGGTATACCTTTTTAGACTCTTTAAGATCAGAATTATAGATTGCCATTTAAAAATGGCCATGCCAGCTAATTTCATTTCAAAATAAAGATTTTTGGAGCTTCATAACTTGCATATCTCGGCCAAAATAAGTCCGATCTTTGAGTGGTATACCTTTTTAGACTCGTTAAGATCAGAATTATAGATTGCCATTTAAAAATGGCCATGCCAGCAAATTTCATTTTTTGCCAAAATTGACCATGATCCGACATCAAATACCCAAATTATGAGCATTCAAAGATGACCATGTAATATTTTCAGCATTAACAAAAAAATAAGATTTTTGGAGCTTCATAACTTGCATATCTCGGCCAAAATAAGTCCGATCTTTGAGTGGTATACCTTTTTAGACTCGTTAAGATCAGAATTATAGATTGCCATTTAAAAATGGCCATGCCAGCTTATTTCATTTTTTGCCAGAAATGACCATGATCCGACATCAAATACCCGAGTTATGAGCATTCAAAAATTACCATGTAATGTTTTCAGCATTAACAAAAAAATAAGATTTTTGGAGCTTCATAACTTGCATATCTCGGCCAAAATAAGTCCGATCTTTGAGTGGTATACCTTTTTAGACTCGTTAAGATCAGAATTATAGATTGCCATTTTAAAATGGCCATGCCAGCTAATTTCATTTTTTGCCAAAAATGACCATGATCCGACATCAAATACCCGAGCTATGAGCATGCAAAGATGACCATGTAATATTTTCAGCATTAACAAAAAAATAAGATTTTTGGAGCTTCATAACTTGCATATCTCGGCCAAAATAAGTCCGATCTTTGAGTGGTATACCTTTTTAGACTCGTTAAGATCAGAATTATAGATTGCCATTTAAAAATGGCCATGCCAGAAAATTTAATTTTTTGCCAAAAATGACCATGATCCGACATCAAATACCCGAGTTATGAGCATTCAAAGATGACCATGTAATATTTTCAGCATTAACAAAAAAATTAGATTTTTGGAGCTTCATAACTTGCATATCTCGGCCAAAAGAAGTCCGATCTTTGAGTGGTATACCTTTTTAGACTCGTTAAGATCAGAATTATAGATTGCTTTTTAAAAATGGCCATGCCAGCAAATTTCATTTTTTGCCAAAAATGACCATGATACGACATCAAATACCCGAGTTATGAGCATTCAAAGATGACCATGTAATATTTTCAGCATTAACAAAAAAATAAGATTTTTGGAGCTTCATAACTTGCATATCTCGGCCAAAATAAGTCCGATCTTTGAGTGGTATACCTTTTTAGACTCGTTAAGATCAGAATTATAGATTGCCATTTAAAAATGGCCATGCCAGCTTATTTAATTTTTTGCCAAAAATGACCATGATCCGACATCAAATACCCGAGTTATGAGCATTCAAAAATTACCATGTAAAATTTTCAGCATTAACAAAAAAATAAGATTTTTGGAGCTTCATAACTTGCATATCTCGGCCAAAATAAGTCCGATCTTTGAGTGGTATACCTTTTTAGACTCGTTAAGATCAGAATTATAGATTGCCATTTAAAAATGGCCATGCCAGCTAATTTCATTTCAAAAATAAGATTTTTGGAGCTCATAACTTGCATATCTCGGCCAAAATAAGTCCGATCTTTGAGTGGTATACCTTTTTAGACTCGTTAAGATCAGAATTATTGATTGCCAATTAAAAATGGCCATGCCAGCAAATTTCATTTTTTGCCAAAAATGACCATGATCCGACATCAAATACCCGAGTTATGAGTATTCAAAGATGACCATGTAATATTTTCAGCATTAACAAAAAAATAAGATATTTGGAGCTTTATAACTTCCATATCTCGGCCAAAATAAGTCCGATCTTTGAGTGGTATACCTTTTTAGACTCGTTAAGATCAGAATTATAAATTGCCATTTAAAAATGGCCATGCCAGCTAATTTCATTTTTTGCCAAAAATGACCATGATCCGACATCAAATACCCGAGCTATGAGCATTCAAAAATGACCATGTAATATTTTCAGCATTATAAAAAAAATAAGATTTTTGGAGCTTCAAAACTTCCATATCTCGGCCAAAATAAGTCCGATCTTTGAGTGGTATACCTTTTTAGACTCGTTAAGATCAGAATTACAGATTGCCATTTAAAAATGGCCATGCCAGAAAATTTAATTTTTTTCCAAAAATGACCATGATCCGACATCAAATACCCGAGTTATGAGCATTCAAAGATGACCATGTAATATTTTCAGCATTAACAAAAAACGAAGATTTTTGGAGCTTCATAACTTGCATATCTCGGCCAAAATAAGTCCGATCTTTGAGTGGTATACCTTTTTAGACTCGTTAAGATCAGAATTATAAATTGCCATTTAAAAATGGCCATGCCAGCAAATTTCATTTTTTGCCAAAAATGACCATGATCCGACATCAAATACCCGAGTTATGAGCATTCAAAAATTACCATGTAATATTTTCAGCATTAACAAAAAAATAAGATTTTTGGAGCTTCATAACTTGCATATCTCGGCCAAAATAAGTCCGATCTTTGAGTGGTATACCTTTTTAGACTCGTTAAGATCAGAATTATAGATTGCCATTTAAAAATGGCCATGCCAGAAAATTTAATTTTTTGCCAAAAATGACCATGATCCGACATCAAATACCCGAGTTATGAGCATTCAAAGATGACCATGTAATATTTTCAGCATTAACAAAAAAAAAGATTTTTGGAGCTTCATAACTTGCATATCTCGGCCAAAATAAGTCCGATCTTTGAGTGGTATACCTTTTTAGACTCGTTAAGATCAGAATTATAGATTGCCATTTAAAAATGGCCATGCCAGCAAATTTCATTTTTTGGCAAAAATGACCATGATCTGACCTCAAATACCCGAGTTATGAGCATTCAAAGATGACCATGTAATATTTTCAGCATTAACAAAAAACGAAGATTTTTGGAGCTTCATAACTTGCATATCTCGGCCAAAATAAGTCCGATCTTTGAGTGGTATACCTTTTTAGACTCGTTAAGATCAGAATTATAGATTGCCATTTAAAAATGGCCATGCCAACAAATTTCATTTTTTGGCAAAAATGACCATGATCTGACGTCAAATACCCGAGTTATGAGCATTCAAAGATGACCATGTAATATTTTCAGCATTAACAAAAAAAGAAGATTTTTGGAGCTTCATAACTTGCATATCTCGGCCAAAATAAGTCCGATCTTTGAGTGGTATACCTTTTTAGACTCGTTAAGATCAGAATTATAGATTGCCATTTAAAAATGGCCATGCCAGCTAATTTCATTTCAAAAATAAGATTTTTGGAGCTTCGTAACTTGCATATCTCGGCCAAAATAAGTCCGATCTTTGAGTGGTATACCTTTTTAGACTCGTTAAGATCAGAATTATAAATTGCCATTTAAAAATGGCTATGCCAGCTAATTTCATTTTTTGCCAAAAATGACCATGATCCGACATCAAATACCCGAGTTATGAGCATTCAAAAATGACCATGTAATATTTTCAGCATTAACAAAAAAATAAGATTTTTGGAGCTTCATAACTTGCATATCTCGGCCAAAATAAGTCCGATCTTTGAGTGGTATACCTTTTTAGACTCGTTAAGATCAGAATTATAGATTGCCATTTAAAAATGGCCATGCCAGCTTATTTAATTTTTTGCCAAAAATGACCATGATCCGACATCAAATACCCGAGCTATGAGCATTCAAAGATGACCATGTAATATTTTCAGCATTAACAAAAAAATAAGATTTTTGGAGCTTCATAACTTGCATATCTCGGCCAAAATAAGTCCGATCTTTGAGTGGTATACCTTTTTAGACTCGTTAAGATCAGAATTATAGATTGCCATTTAAAAATGGCCATGCCAGCAAATTTTATTTTTTGCCAAAAATGACCATGATCCGACATCAAATACCCGAGTTATGAGCATTCAAAGATGACCATGTAATATTTTCAGCATTAACAAAAAAATAAGATTTTTGGAGCTTCATAACTTGCATATCTCGGCCAAAATAAGTCCGATCTTTGAGTGGTATACCTTTTTAGACTCGGTAAGATCAGAATTATAGATTGCCATTTAAAAATGGCCATGCCAGCTAATTTCATTTCAAAATAAGATTTTTGGAGCTTCGTAACTTGCATATCTCGGCCAAAATAAGTCCGATCTTTGAGTGGTATACCTTTTTAGACTCGTTAAGATCAGAATTATAAATTGCCATTTAAAAATGGCCATGCCAGCAAATTTTATTTTTTTGCCAAAAATGACCATGATCCGACATCAAATACCCGAGTTATGAGCATTCAAAGATGACCATGTAATATTTTCAGCATTAACAAAAAAATTAGATTTTGGAGCTTCATAACTTGCATATCTCGGCCAAAATAAGTCCGATCTTTGAGTCGTATACCTTTTTAGACTCGGTAAGATCAGAATTATAGATTGCCATTTAAAAATGGCCATGCCAGCAAATTTAATTTTTTGCCAAAAATGACCATGATCCGACATCAAATACCCGAGTTATGAGCATTCAAAGATGACCATGTAATATTTTCAGCATTAACAAAAAAATAAGATTTTTGGAGCTTCATAACTTGCATATCTCGGCCAAAATAAGTCCGATCTTTGAGTGGTATACCTTTTTAGACTCGTTAAGATCAGAATTATAGATTGCCATTTAAAAATGGCCATGCCAGCTAATTTAATTTTTTGCCAAAAATGACCATGATCCGACATCAAATACCCGAGTTATGAGCATTCAAAGATGACCATGTAATATTTTCAGCATTAACAAAAAAATAAGATTTTTGGAGCTTCATAACTTGCATATCTCGGCCAAAATAAGTCCGATCTTTGAGTGGTATACCTTTTTAGACTCGTTAAGATCAGAATTATAGATTGCCATTTAAAAATGGCCATGCCAGCAAATTTCATTTTTTGCCAAAAATGACCATGATCCGACATCAAATACCCGAGTTATGAGCATTCAAAGATGACCATGTAATATTTTCAGCATTAACAAAAAAATAAGATTTTTGGAGCTTCATAACTTGCATATCTCGGCCAAAATAAGTCCGATCTTTGAGTGGTATACCTTTTTAGACTCGTTAAGATCAGAATAATAGATTGCCATTTAAAAATGGCCATGCCAGCTAATTTCATTTCAAAAATAAGATTTTTGGAGCTTCGTAACTTGCATATCTCGGCCAAAATAAGTCCGATCTTTGAGTGGTATACCTTTTTAGACTCGTTAAGATCAGAATTATAAATTGCCATTTAAAAATGGCTATGCCAGCTAATTTCATTTTTTGCCAAAAATGACCATGATACGACATCAAATACCCGAGTTATGAGCATTCAAAAATTACCATGTAATATTTTCAGCATTAACAAAAAAATAAGATTTTTAGAGCTTCATAACTTGCATATCTCGGCCAAAATAAGTCCGATCTTTGAGTGGTATACCTTTTTAGACTCGTTAAAATCAGAATTATAGATTGCCATTTAAAAATGGCCATGCCAGCTTATTTAATTTTTTGCCAAAAATTACCATGATCCGACATCAAATACCCGAGCTATGAGCATTCAAAGATGACCATGTAATATTTTCAGCATTAACAAAAAAATAAGATTTTTGGAGCTTCATAACTTGCATATCTCGGCCAAAATAAGTCCGATCTTTGAGTGTTATACCTTTTTAGACTCGTTAGGATCAGAATAATAGATTGCCATTTAAAAATGGCCATGCCAGCAAATTTTATTTTTTTGCCAAAAATGACCATGATCCGACATCAAATACCCGAGTTATGAGCATTCAAAGATGACCATGTAATATTTTCAGCATTAACAAAAAAATTAGATTTTGGAGCTTCATAACTTGCATATCTCGGCCAAAATAAGTCCGATCTTTGAGTCGTATACCTTTTTAGACTCGGTAAGATCAGAATTATAGATTGCCATTTAAAAATGGCCATGCCAGCTAATTTCATTTCAAAAATAAGATTTTTGGAGCTTCGTAACTTGCATATCTCGGCCAAAATAAGTCCGATCTTTGAGTGGTATACCTTTTTAGACTCGTTAAGATCAGAATTATAAATTGCCATTTAAAAATGGCTATGCCAGCTAATTTAATTTTTTGCCAAAAATGACCATGATACGACATCAAATATCCGAGCTATGAGCATTCAAAAATTACCATGTAATATTTTCAGCATTAACAAAAAAATACGATTTTTAGAGCTTCATAACTTGCATATCTCGGCCAAAATAAGTCCGATCTTTGAGTGGTATACCTTTTTAGACTCGTTAAAATCAGAATTATAGATTGCCATTTAAAAATGGCCATGCCAGCTTATTTAATTTTTTGCCAAAAATTACCATGATCCGACATCAAATACCCGAGCTATGAGCATTCAACGATGACCATGTAATATTTTCAGCATTAACAAAAAAATAAGATTTTTGGAGCTTCATAACTTGCATATCTCGGCCAAAATAAGTCCGATCTTTGAGTGTTATACCTTTTTAGACTCGTTAGGATCAGAATAATAGATTGCCATTTAAAAATGGCCATGCCAGCAAATTTTATTTTTTTGCCAAAAATGACCATGATCCGACATCAAATACCCGAGTTATGAGCATTCAAAGATGACCAGTAATATTTTCAGCATTAACAAAAAAATTAGATTTTGGAGCTTCATAACTTGCATATCTCGGCCAAAATAAGTCCGATCTTTGAGTCGTATACCTTTTTAGACTCGGTAAGATCAGAATTATAGATTGCCATTTAAAAATGGCCATGCCAGAAAAATTAATTTTTTGCCAAAAATGACCATGATCCGACATCAAATACCCGAGTTATGAGCATTCAAAGATGACCATGTAATATTTTCAGCATTAACAAAAAAATAAGATTTTTGGAGCTTCATAACTTGCATATCTCGGCCAAAATAAGTCCGATCTTTGAGTGGTATACCTTTTTAGACTCGTTAAGATCAGAATTATAGATTGCCATTTAAAAATGGCCATGCCAGCAAATTTCATTTTTTGCCAAAAATGACCATGATCCGACATCAAATACCCGAGTTATGAGCATTCAAAAATTACCATGTAATATTTTCAGCATTAACAAAAAAATAAGATTTTTGGAGCTTCATAGCTTGCATATCTCGGCCAAAATAAGTCCGATCTTTGAGTGGTATACCTTTTTAGACTCGTTAAGATCAGAATTAACAAGTAAGAGTGCTCTAGTCGAGAGTGCCCGACTAGGATATACCCTGATCCAAGTTCTGACATTCATTCAAGTTATTTATCTGCATTCATACATAGAAACACACACACACATATACAAACAGAAGCTGCTTGCTACGCGCGTCATCAATTGCATTAGCTTCATCTTCCTTTGGCCACAAACTATGGTACATTGAATCGTTAATTACTTCTTTGTTTTTTGTCTGATCGTTATTAAATTTGTAGGACACAAAGATGGCATAAAAATGTGCAACTATGTAAAATCCGAAGGTCATACCTCTAAAATTACGTATTTTTCGATTTCTGTGAGATCGGGGAGGGTTATCCAAAAAGTGAAATGCATTTAACCTCTGTATGCTATAGGAGAATATATGTACCAAATTTGGTGACTCTACCTTTTATAACTTTTAAGCTATACCTTAAAAACACTGTTCTGGAATCTTAATTTATCGATCATTTTTTAAAGGATTGAGATATCAAAAAAAAATTGATGAGTTTGTGTCGAGCCGGCAGAACAGTAACTTAAACTTAAATATAAAATCGCTAGCATTAATGACTTTCAAGTTATGCCCGAAAAACACTTGGCTAAAATTGAAATTTATCGATAACTTTTGAACGGGACGAGATATCGAAAAAAAATGATAAACTTGTATCGTCCCGCCACTACGAGAACTTATATTTCAAATATGAACTCTCTAGCTTTTGTAGTCTCTGAGAAACACGCGTTCATACAGACGGACAGACGGTCAGACGGACAGACGGACATGGCTATATCGACTCGGCTATTGATACTGATCAAGAATATATATACTTTATGGGGTCGGAGATGCTTCCTTATGCCTGTTACATACTTTTGCACAAAACCATAATACCCCTTTTTCCCATTTTTAATGGGATCAGGGTATAAAAAAAGATTTTTGGAGCTTCATAACTTGCATATCTCGGCCAAAATAAGTCCGATCTTTGAGTGGTATACCTTTTTAGACTCGTTAAGATCAGAATTATAGATTGCCATTTAAAAATGGACATGCCAGCAAATTTCATTTTTGTTAAAAATTACCATGATCCGACATCAAATACCCGAGTTATGAGCATTCAAAGATGACCATGTAATATTTTCAGCACTTACAAAAAAATAAGATTTTTGGAGCTTCATAACTTGCATATCTCGGACAAAATAAGTCCGATCTTTGAGTGGTATACCTTTTTAGACTCGTTAAGATCAGAATTATAGATTGCTATTTAAAAATGGCCATGCCAGCAAATTTCATTTTTTGGCAAAAATGACCATGATCTGACATCAAATATCCGAGCTATGAGCATTCAAAGTTGACCATGTAATATTTTCAGCATTAACAAAAAAAAAAGATTTTTGGAGCTTCATAACTTGCATATCTCGGCCAAAATAAGTCCGATCTTTGAGTGGTATACCTTTTTAAACTCGTGAAGATCAGAATTATAGATTGCCATTTAAAAATGGCCATGCCAGAAAATTTAATTTTTTGCCAAAAATGACAATGATCCGACATCAAATACCCGAGTTATGAGTATTCAAAGATGACCATGTAATATTTTCAGCATTAACAAAAAAATTAAATTTTTGGAGCTTCATAACTTGCATATCTCGGCCAAAATAAGTCCGATCTTTGAGTGGTATACCTTTTTAGACTCGTTAAGATCAGAATTATAGAAAACATGACCATGATCCGACATCAAATACCCGAGTTATGAGTATTCAAAGATGACCATGTAATATTTTCAGCATTAACAAAAAAATTAGATTTTTGGAGCTTCATAACTTGCATATCTCGGCCAAAATAAGTCCGATCTTTGAGTGGTATACCTTTTTAGACTCGTTAAGATCAGAATTATAGATTGCTATTTAAAAATGGCCATGCCAGCAAATTTTATTTTTTGCCAAAAATGACCATGATCCGACATCAAATATCCGAGTTATGAGCATTCAAAGTTGACCATGTAATATTTTCAGCATTAACAAAAAAATAAGATTTTTGTAGCTTCATAACTTGCATATCTCGGCCAAAATAAGTCCGATCTTTGAGTGGTATACCTTTTTAGACTCGTTAAGATCAGAATTATAGATTGCCATTTAAAAATGGACATGCCAACAAATTTCATTTTTGCCAAAAATGACCATGATCCGACATCAAATACCCGAGTTATGAGCATTCAAAGATGACCATGTAATATTTTCAGCATTAACAAAAAAATAAGATTTTTGGAGCTTCATAACTTGCATATCTCGGCCAAAATAAGTCCGATCTTTGAGTGGTATACCTTTTTAGACTCATTAAGATCAGAATTATAGATTGCCATTTAAAAATGGCCATGCCAGCTTATTTAATTTTTTGCCAAAAATGACCATGATCCGACATCATAATACCCGAGTTATGAGCATTCAAAAACGACCCTGTAATATTTTCAGCACTAACAAAAAAATAAGATTTTTGGAGCTTCATAACTTGCATATCTCGGCCAAAATAAGTCCGATCTTTGAGTGGTATACCTTTTTAGACTCGTTAAGATCAGAATTATAGATTGCCATTTAAAAATGGCCATGCCAGCAAATTTCATTTTTTGCCAAAAATGACCATGATCCGACATCAAATACCCGAGTTATGAGTATTCAAAGATGACCATGTAATATTTTCAGCATTAACAAAAAAATTAGATTTTTGGAGCTTCATAACTTGCATATCTCGGCCAAAATAAGTCCGATCTTTGAGTGGTATACCTTTTTAAACTCGTGAAGATCAGAATTATAGATTGCCATTTAAAAATGGCCATGCCAGAAAATTTAATTTTTTGCCAAAAATGACCATGATCCGACATCAAATACCCGAGTTATGAGTATTCAAAGATGACCATGTAATATTTTCAGCATTAACAAAAAAATTAGATTTTTGGAGCTTCATAACTTGCATATCTCGGCCAAAATAAGTCCGATTTTTGAGTGGTATACCTTTTTAGACTCGTTAAGATCAGAATTATAGATTGCTATTTAAAAATGGCCATGCCAGCAAATTTCATTTTTTGGCAAAAATGACCATGATCCGACATCAAATATCCGAGCTATGAGCATTCAAAGTTGACCATGTAATATTTTCAGCATTAACAAAAAAAAAAGATTTTTGGAGCTTCATAACTTGCATATCTCGGCCAAAATAAGTCCGATCTTTGAGTGGTATACCTTTTTAGACTCGTTGAGATCAGAATTATAGATTGCCATTTAAAAATGGACATGCCAGCAAATTTCATTTTTGCCAAAAATGACCATGATCCGACATCAAATACCCGAGTTATGAGCATTCAAAGATGACCATGTAATATTTTCAGCATTAACAAAAAAATAAGATTTTTGGAGCTTCATAACTTGCATATCTCGGCCAAAATAAGTCCGATCTTTGAGTGGTATACCTTTTTAGACTCGTTAAGATCAGAATTATAGATTGCCATTTAAAAATGGCCATGCCAGCTGATTTAATTTTTTGCCAAAAATGACCATGATCCGACATCAAATACCCGAGTTATGAGCATTCAAAGATGACCATGTAATATTTTCAGCATTAACAAAAAAATAAGATTTTTGGAGCTTCATAACTTGCATATCTCGGCCAAAATAAGTCCGATCTTTGAGTGGTATACCTTTTTAGACTCCTTAAGATCAGAATTAAAGATTGCCATTTAAAAATGGGCCTGCCAGCAAATTTCATTTTTTGCCAAAAATGACCATGATCCGACATCAAATACCCGAGTTATGAGCATTCAAAGATAACCATGTAATATTTTCAGCATTAACAAAAAAATAAGATTTTTGGAGCTTCATAACTTGCATATCTCGGCCAAAATAAGTCCGATCCTTGAGTGGTATACCTTTTTAGACTCGTTAAGATCAGAATTATAGATTGCCATTTAAAAATGGCCATGCCAGCAAATTTCATTT
>JAWNPD010000106.1:0-15698 GCA_035045305.1 Drosophila maculinotata | reverse complement strand
TTTGCCAAAAATGACCATGATCCGACATCAAATACCCGAGTTATGAGCATTCAAAGATGACCATGTAATATTTTCAGCATTAACAAAAAAATAAGATTTTTGGAGCTTCATAACTTGCATATCTCGGCCAAAATAAGTCCGATCTTTGAGTGGTATACCTTTTTAGACTCGTTAAGATCAGAATTATAGATTGCCATTTAAAAATGGCCATGCCAGCAAATTTCATTTTTTGCCAAAAATGACCATGATCCGACATCAAATACCCGAGTTATGAGCATTCAAAGATGACCATGTAATATTTTCAGCATTAACAAAAAAATAAGATTTTTGGAGCTTCATAACTTGCATATCTCGGCCAAAATAAGTCCGATCTTTGAGTGGTATACCTTTTTAGACTCGTTAAGATCAGAATTATAGATTGCCATTTAAAAATGGCCATGCCAGCAAATTTCATTTTTTGCCAAAAATGACCATGATCCGACATCAAATACCCGAGTTATGAGCATTCAAAGATGACCATGTAATATTTTCAGCATTAACAAAAAAATAAGATTTTTGGAGCTTCATAACTTGCATATCTCGGCCAAAATAAGTCCGATCTTTGAGTGGTATACCTTTTTAGACTCGTTAAGATCAGAATTATAGATTGCCATTTAAAAATGGCCATGCCAGCAAATTTAATTTTTTGCCAAAAATGACCATGATCCGACATCAAATACCCGAGTTATGAGCATTCAAAGATGACCATGTAATATTTTCAGCATTAACAAAAAAATAAGATTTTTGGAGCTTCATAACTTGCATATCTCGGCCAAAATAAGTCCGATCTTTGAGTGGTATACCTTTTTAGACTCGTTAAGATCAGAATTATAGATTGCCATTTAAAAATGGCCATGCCAGCAAATTTCATTTTTTGCCAAAAATGACCATGATCCGACATCAAATACCCGAGTTATGAGCATTCAAAGATGACCATGTAATATTTTCAGCATTAACAAAAAAATAAGATTTTTGGAGCTTCATAACTTGCATATCTCGGCCAAAATAAGTCCGATCTTTGAGTGGTATACCTTTTTAGACTCGTTAAGATCAGAATTAAAGATTGCCATTTAAAAATGGCCATGCCAGCAAATTTCATTTTTTGCCAAAAATGACCATGATCCGACATCAAATACCCGAGTTATGAGCATTCAAAGATGACCATGTAATATTTTCAGCATTAACAAAAAAATAAGATTTTTGGAGCTTCATAACTTGCATATCTCGGCCAAAATAAGTCCGATCTTTGAGTGGTATACCTTTTTAGACTCGTTAAGATCAGAATTATAGATTGCCATTTAAAAATGGCCATGCCAGCAAATTTCATTTTTTGCCAAAAATGACCATGATCCGACATCAAATACCCGAGTTATGAGCATTCAAAGATGACCATGTAATATTTTCAGCATTAACAAAAAAATAAGATTTTTGGAGCTTCATAACTTGCATATCTCGGCCAAAATAAGTCCGATCTTTGAGTGGTATACCTTTTTAGACTCGTTAAGATCAGAATTATAGATTGCCATTTAAAAATGGCCATGCCAGCAAATTTCATTTTTTGCCAAAAATGACCATGATCCGACATCAAATACCCGAGTTATGAGCATTCAAAGATGACCATGTAATATTTTCAGCATTAACAAAAAAATAAGATTTTTGGAGCTTCATAACTTGCATATCTCGGCCAAAATAAGTCCGATCTTTGAGTGGTATACCTTTTTAGACTCGTTAAGATCAGAATTATAGATTGCCATTTAAAAATGGCCATGCCAGCAAATTTCATTTTTTGCCAAAAATGACCATGATCCGACATCAAATACCCGAGTTATGAGCATTCAAAGATGACCATGTAATATTTTCAGCATTAACAAAAAAATAAGATTTTTGGAGCTTCATAACTTGCATATCTCGGCCAAAATAAGTCCGATCTTTGAGTGGTATACCTTTTTAGACTCGTTAAGATCAGAATTATAGATTGCCATTTAAAAATGGCCATGCCAGCAAATTTCATTTTTTGCCAAAAATGACCATGATCCGACATCAAATACCCGAGTTATGAGCATTCAAAGATGACCATGTAATATTTTCAGCATTAACAAAAAAATAAGATTTTTGGAGCTTCATAACTTGCATATCTCGGCCAAAATAAGTCCGATCTTTGAGTGGTATACCTTTTTAGACTCGTTAAGATCAGAATTATAGATTGCCATTTAAAAATGGCCATGCCAGCAAATTTCATTTTTTGCCAAAAATGACCATGATCCGACATCAAATACCCGAGTTATGAGCATTCAAAGATGACCATGTAATATTTTCAGCATTAACAAAAAAATAAGATTTTTGGAGCTTCATAACTTGCATATCTCGGCCAAAATAAGTCCGATCTTTGAGTGGTATACCTTTTTAGACTCGTTAAGATCAGAATTATAGATTGCCATTTAAAAATGGCCATGCCAGCAAATTTCATTTTTTGCCAAAAATGACCATGATCCGACATCAAATACCCGAGTTATGAGCATTCAAAGATGACCATGTAATATTTTCAGCATTAACAAAAAAATAAGATTTTTGGAGCTTCATAACTTGCATATCTCGGCCAAAATAAGTCCGATCTTTGAGTGGTATACCTTTTTAGACTCGTTAAGATCAGAATTATAGATTGCCATTTAAAAATGGCCATGCCAGCAAATTTCATTTTTTGCCAAAAATGACCATGATCCGACATCAAATACCCGAGTTATGAGCATTCAAAGATGACCATGTAATATTTTCAGCATTAACAAAAAAATAAGATTTTTGGAGCTTCATAACTTGCATATCTCGGCCAAAATAAGTCCGATCTTTGAGTGGTATACCTTTTTAGACTCGTTAAGATCAGAATTATAGATTGCCATTTAAAAATGGCCATGCCAGCAAATTTCATTTTTTGCCAAAAATGACCATGATCCGACATCAAATACCCGAGTTATGAGCATTCAAAGATGACCATGTAATATTTTCAGCATTAACAAAAAAATAAGATTTTTGGAGCTTCATAACTTGCATATCTCGGCCAAAATAAGTCCGATCTTTGAGTGGTATACCTTTTTAGACTCGTTAAGATCAGAATTATAGATTGCCATTTAAAAATGGCCATGCCAGCAAATTTCATTTTTTGCCAAAAATGACCATGATCCGACATCAAATACCCGAGTTATGAGCATTCAAAGATGACCATGTAATATTTTCAGCATTAACAAAAAAATAAGATTTTTGGAGCTTCATAACTTGCATATCTCGGCCAAAATAAGTCCGATCTTTGAGTGGTATACCTTTTTAGACTCGTTAAGATCAGAATTATAGATTGCCATTTAAAAATGGCCATGCCAGCAAATTTCATTTTTTGCCAAAAATGACCATGATCCGACATCAAATACCCGAGTTATGAGCATTCAAAGATGACCATGTAATATTTTCAGCATTAACAAAAAAATAAGATTTTTGGAGCTTCATAACTTGCATATCTCGGCCAAAATAAGTCCGATCTTTGAGTGGTATACCTTTTTAGACTCGTTAAGATCAGAATTATAGATTGCCATTTAAAAATGGCCATGCCAGCAAATTTCATTTTTTGCCAAAAATGACCATGATCCGACATCAAATACCCGAGTTATGAGCATTCAAAGATGACCATGTAATATTTTCAGCATTAACAAAAAAATAAGATTTTTGGAGCTTCATAACTTGCATATCTCGGCCAAAATAAGTCCGATCTTTGAGTGGTATACCTTTTTAGACTCGTTAAGATCAGAATTATAGATTGCCATTTAAAAATGGCCATGCCAGCAAATTTCATTTTTTGCCAAAAATGACCATGATCCGACATCAAATACCCGAGTTATGAGCATTCAAAGATGACCATGTAATATTTTCAGCATTAACAAAAAAATAAGATTTTTGGAGCTTCATAACTTGCATATCTCGGCCAAAATAAGTCCGATCTTTGAGTGGTATACCTTTTTAGACTCGTTAAGATCAGAATTATAGATTGCCATTTAAAAATGGCCATGCCAGCAAATTTCATTTTTTGCCAAAAATGACCATGATCCGACATCAAATACCCGAGTTATGAGCATTCAAAGATGACCATGTAATATTTTCAGCATTAACAAAAAAATAAGATTTTTGGAGCTTCATAACTTGCATATCTCGGCCAAAATAAGTCCGATCTTTGAGTGGTATACCTTTTTAGACTCGTTAAGATCAGAATTATAGATTGCCATTTAAAAATGGCCATGCCAGCAAATTTCATTTTTTGCCAAAAATGACCATGATCCGACATCAAATACCCGAGTTATGAGCATTCAAAGATGACCATGTAATATTTTCAGCATTAACAAAAAAATAAGATTTTTGGAGCTTCATAACTTGCATATCTCGGCCAAAATAAGTCCGATCTTTGAGTGGTATACCTTTTTAGACTCGTTAAGATCAGAATTATAGATTGCCATTTAAAAATGGCCATGCCAGCAAATTTCATTTTTTGCCAAAAATGACCATGATCCGACATCAAATACCCGAGTTATGAGCATTCAAAGATGACCATGTAATATTTTCAGCATTAACAAAAAAATAAGATTTTTGGAGCTTCATAACTTGCATATCTCGGCCAAAATAAGTCCGATCTTTGAGTGGTATACCTTTTTAGACTCGTTAAGATCAGAATTATAGATTGCCATTTAAAAATGGCCATGCCAGCAAATTTCATTTTTTGCCAAAAATGACCATGATCCGACATCAAATACCCGAGTTATGAGCATTCAAAGATGACCATGTAATATTTTCAGCATTAACAAAAAAATAAGATTTTTGGAGCTTCATAACTTGCATATCTCGGCCAAAATAAGTCCGATCTTTGAGTGGTATACCTTTTTAGACTCGTTAAGATCAGAATTATAGATTGCCATTTAAAAATGGCCATGCCAGCAAATTTCATATTTTGCCAAAAATGACCATGATCCGACATCAAATACCCGAGTTATGAGCATTCAAAGATGACCATGTAATATTTTCAGCATTAACAAAAAAATAAGATTTTTGGAGCTTCATAACTTGCATATCTCGGCCAAAATAAGTCCGATCTTTGAGTGGTATACCTTTTTAGACTCGTTAAGATCAGAATTATAGATTGCCATTTAAAAATGGCCATGCCAGCAAATTTCATTTTTTGCCAAAAATGACCATGATCCGACATCAAATACCCGAGTTATGAGCATTCAAAGATGACCATGTAATATTTTCAGCATTAACAAAAAAATAAGATTTTTGGAGCTTCATAACTTGCATATCTCGGCCAAAATAAGTCCGATCTTTGAGTGGTATACCTTTTTAGACTCGTTAAGATCAGAATTATAGATTGCCATTTAAAAATGGCCATGCCAGCAAATTTAATTTTTTGCCAAAAATGACCATGATCCGACATCAAATACCCGAGTTATGAGCATTCAAAGATGACCATGTAATATTTTCAGCATTAACAAAAAAATAAGATTTTTGGAGCTTCATAACTTGCATATCTCGGCCAAA
Organism: Drosophila maculinotata; assembly: GCA_035045305.1. Taxonomy (NCBI): domain Eukaryota; kingdom Metazoa; phylum Arthropoda; class Insecta; order Diptera; family Drosophilidae; genus Drosophila; species Drosophila maculinotata. The sequence continues at coordinate 10,094 of JAWNPD010000106.1, read as the reverse complement.
ATAAGTCCGATCTTTGAGTGGTATACCTTTTTAGACTCGTTAAGATCAGAATTATAGATTGCCATTTAAAAATGGCCATGCCAGCAAATTTCATTTTTTGCCAAAAATGACCATGATCCGACATCAAATACCCGAGTTATGAGCATTCAAAGATGACCATGTAATATTTTCAGCATTAACAAAAAAATAAGATTTTTGGAGCTTCATAACTTGCATATCTCGGCCAAAATAAGTCCGATCTTTGAGTGGTATACCTTTTTAGACTCGTTAAGATCAGAATTATAGATTGCCATTTAAAAATGGCCATGCCAGCAAATTTCATTTTTTGCCAAAAATGACCATGATCCGACATCAAATACCCGAGTTATGAGCATTCAAAGATGACCATGTAATATTTTCAGCATTAACAAAAAAATAAGATTTTTGGAGCTTCATAACTTGCATATCTCGGCCAAAATAAGTCCGATCTTTGAGTGGTATACCTTTTTAGACTCGTTAAGATCAGAATTATAGATTGCCATTTAAAAATGGCCATGCCAGCAAATTTCATTTTTTGCCAAAAATGACCATGATCCGACATCAAATACCCGAGTTATGAGCATTCAAAGATGACCATGTAATATTTTCAGCATGAACAAAAAAATAAGATTTTTGGAGCTTCATAACTTGCATATCTCGGCCAAAATAAGTCCGATCTTTGAGTGGTATACCTTTTTAGACTCGTTAAGATCAGAATTAAAGATTGCCTTTTAAAAATGGCCATGCCAGCAAATTTAATTTTTTGCCAAAAATGACCATGATCCGACATCAAATACCCGAGTTATGAGCATTCAAAGATGACCATTAAATATTTTTAGCATGACCAAAAAAAAAAAAATTTTTGGACCTTTATAACTTGCATATCTCGGCCAAAATAAGTCCGATCTTTGAGTGGTATACCTTTTTAGACTCGTTAAGATCAGAATTAAAGATTGCCTTTTAAAAACGGCCATGCCAGCAAATTTAATTTTTTGCCAAAAATGACCATGATCCGACATCAAATACCCGAGTTATGAGCATTCAAAGATGACCATGTAATATTTTCAGCATTAACAAAAAAATACGATTTTTGGAGCTTCATAACTTGCATATCTCGACCAAAATAAGTCCGATCTTTGAGTGGTATACCTTTTTAGACTCGTTAAGATCAGAATTATAGATTGCCATTTAAAAATGGCCATGCCAGCAAATTTCATTTTTTGCCAAAAATGACCATGATCCGACATCAAATACCCGAGTTATGAGCATTCAAAGATAACCATGTTATATTTTCAGCATTAACAAAAAAATAAGATTTTTGGAGCTTCATAACTTGCATATCTCGGTCAAAATAAGTCCGATCTTTGAGTGGTGCACCTTTTTAGACTCGTTAAGATCAGAATTATAGATTGCCATTTAAAAATGGCCATGCCAGCAAATTTCATTTTTTGCCAAAAATGACCATGATCCGACATCAAATACCCGAGTTATGAGCATTCAAAGATGACCATGTAATATTTTCAGCATTAACAAAAAAATAAGATTTTTGGAGCTTCATAACTTGCATATCTCGGCCAAAATAAGTCCGATCTTTGAGTGGTATACCTTTTTAGACTCGTTAAGATCAGAATTATAGATTGCCATTTAAAAATGGCCATGCCAGCAAATTTCATTTTTTGCCAAAAATGACCATGATCCGACATCAAATACCCGAGTTATGAGCATTCAAAGATAACCATGTAATATTTTCAGCATTAACAAAAAAATAAGATTTTTGGAGTTTCATAACTTGCATATCTCGGCCAAAATAAGTCCGATCTTTGAGTGGTATACCTTTTTAGACTCGTTAAGATCAGAATTATAGATTGACATTTAAAAATGGCCATGCCAGCAAATTTCATTTTTTGCCAAAAATGACCATGATCCGACATCAAATACCCGAGTTATGAGCATTCAAAGATGACCATGTAATATTTTCAGCATTAACAAAAAAATAAGATTTTTGGAGCTTCATAACTTGCATATCTCGGCCAAAATAAGTCCGATCTTTGAGTGGTATACCTTTTTAGACTCGTTAAGATCAGAATTATAGATTGCCATTTAAAAATGGCCATGCCAGCAAATTTCATTTTTTGCCAAAAATGACCATGATCGGACATCAAATACCCGAGTTATGAGCATTCAAAGATAACCATTAAATATTTTTAGCATGACCAAAAAAATAAAATTTTTGGACCTTTATAACTTGCATATCTCGGCCAAAATAAGTCCGATCTTTGAGTGGTATACCTTTTTAGACTCGTTAAGATCAGAATTATAGATTGCCTTTTAAAAACGGCCATGCCAGCAAATTTAATTTTTTGCCAAAAATGACCATGATCCGACATCAAATACCCGAGTTATGAGCATTCAAAGATGACCATGTAATATTTTCAGCATTAACAAAAAAATACGATTTTTGGAGCTTCATAACTTGCATATCTCGGCCAAAATAAGTCCGATCTTTGAGTGGTATACCTTTTTAGACTCGTTAAGATCAGAATTATAGATTGCCATTTAAAAATGGCCATGCCAGAAAATTTAATTTTTTGCCAAAAATGACCATGATCCGACATCAAATACCCTAGTTATGAGCATTCAAAGATGACCATGTAATATTTTCAGCATTAACAAAAAAATTAGATTTTTTTAGCTTCATAACTTGCATATCTCGGCCAAAATAAGTCCGATCTTTGAGTGGTATACCTTCTTAGGCTCGTTAAGATCAGAATTATAGATTGCCATTTAAAAATGGCCATGCCAGCAAATTTCATTTTTTGCCAAAAATGACCATGATCCGACATCAAATACCCGAGTTATGAGCATTCAAAGATAACCATGTAATATTTTCAGCATTAACAAAAAAATAAGATTTTTGGAGCTTCATAACTTGCATATCTCGGCCAAAATAAGTCCGATCTTTGAGTGGTATACCTTTTTAGACTCGTTAAGATCAGAATTATAGATTGCCATTTAAAAATGGCCATGCCAGCAAATTTCATTTTTTGCCAAAAATGACCATGATCCGACATCAAATACCCGAGTTATGAGCATTCAAAGATGACCATGTAATATTTTCAGCATTAACAAAAAAATAAGATTTTTGGAGCTTCATAACTTGCATATCTCGGCCAAAATAAGTCCGATCTTTGAGTGGTATACCTTTTTTGACTCGTTAAGATCAGAATTATAGATTGCCATTTAAAAATGGCCATGCCAGCAAATTTCATTTTTTGCCAAAAATGACCATGATCCGACATCAAATACCCGAGTTATGAGCATTCAAAGATGACCATGTAATATTTTCAGCATTAACAAAAAAATAAGATTTTTGGAGCTTCATAACTTGCATATCTCGGCCAAAATAAGTCCGATCTTTGAGTGGTATACCTTTTTAGATCAGAATTATAGATTGCCATTTAAAAATGGCCATGCCAGCAAATTTCATATTTTGCCAAAAATGACCATGATCCGACATCAAATACCCGAGTTATGAGCATTCAAAGATGACCATGTAATATTTTCAGCAATAACAAAAAAATAAGATTTTTGGAGCTTCATAACTTGCATATCTCGGCCAAAATAAGTCCGATCTTTGAGTGGTATACCTTTTTAGACTCGTTAAGATCAGAATTATAGATTGCCATTTAAAAATGGCCATGCCAGCAAATTTCATTTTTTGCCAAAAATGACCATGATCCGACATCAAATACCCGAGTTATGAGCATTCAAAGATGACCATGTAATATTTTCAGCATTAACAAAAAAATAAGATTTTTGGAGCTTCATAACTTGCATATCTCGGCCAAAATAAGTCCGATCTTTGAGTGGTATACCTTTTTAGACTCGTTAAGATCAGAATTATAGATTGCCATTTAAAAATGGCCATGCCAGCAAATTTAATTTTTTGCCAAAAATGACCATGATCCGACATCAAATACCCGAGTTATGAGCATTCAAAGATGACCATGTAATATTTTCAGCATTAACAAAAAAATAAGATTTTTGGAGCTTCATAACTTGCATATCTCGGCCAAAATAAGTCCGATCTTTGAGTGGTATACCTTTTTAGACTCGTTAAGATCAGAATTATAGATTGCCATTTAAAAATGGCCATGCCAGCAAATTTCATTTTTTGCCAAAAATGACCATGATCCGACATCAAATACCCGAGTTATGAGCATTCAAAGATGACCATGTAATATTTTCAGCATTAACAAAAAAATAAGATTTTTGGAGCTTCATAACTTGCATATCTCGGCCAAAATAAGTCCGATCTTTGAGTGGTATACCTTTTTAGACTCGTTAAGATCAGAATTATAGATTGCCATTTAAAAATGGCCATGCCAGCAAATTTCATTTTTTGCCAAAAATGACCATGATCCGACATCAAATACCCGAGTTATGAGCATTCAAAGATAACCATGTAATATTTTCAGCATTAACAAAAAAATAAGATTTTTGGAGCTTCATAACTTGCATATCTCGGCCAAAATAAGTCCGATCTTTGAGTGGTATACCTTTTTAGACTCGTTAAGATCAGAATTATAGATTGCCATTTAAAAATGGCCATGCCAGCAAATTTCATTTTTTGCCAAAAATGACCATGATCCGACATCAAATACCCGAGTTATGAGCATTCAAAGATGACCATGTAATATTTTCAGCATTAACAAAAAAATAAGATTTTTGGAGCTTCATAACTTGCATATCTCGGCCAAAATAAGTCCGATCTTTGAGTGGTATACCTTTTTAGACTCGTTAAGATCAGAATTATAGATTGCCATTTAAAAATGGCCATGCCAGCAAATTTCATTTTTTGCCAAAAATGACCATGATCCGACATCAAATACCCGAGTTATGAGCATTCAAAGATGACCATGTAATATTTTCAGCATTAACAAAAAAATAAGATTTTTGGAGCTTCATAACTTGCATATCTCGGCCAAAATAAGTCCGATCTTTGAGTGGTATACCTTTTTAGACTCGTTAAGATCAGAATTATAGATTGCCATTTAAAAATGGCCATGCCAGCAAATTTCATTTTTTGCCAAAAATGACCATGATCCGACATCAAATACCCGAGTTATGAGCATTCAAAGATGACCATGTAATATTTTCAGCATTAACAAAAAAATAAGATTTTTGGAGCTTCATAACTTGCATATCTCGGCCAAAATAAGTCCGATCTTTGAGTGGTATACCTTTTTAGACTCGTTAAGATCAGAATTATAGATTGCCATTTAAAAATGGCCATGCCAGCAAATTTCATTTTTTGCCAAAAATGACCATGATCCGACATCAAATACCCGAGTTATGAGCATTCAAAGATGACCATGTAATATTTTCAGCATTAACAAAAAAATAAGATTTTTGGAGCTTCATAACTTGCATATCTCGGCCAAAATAAGTCCGATCTTTGAGTGGTATACCTTTTTAGACTCGTTAAGATCAGAATTATAGATTGCCATTTAAAAATGGCCATGCCAGCAAATTTCATTTTTTGCCAAAAATGACCATGATCCGACATCAAATACCCGAGTTATGAGCATTCAAAGATGACCATGTAATATTTTCAGCATTAACAAAAAAATAAGATTTTTGGAGCTTCATAACTTGCATATCTCGGCCAAAATAAGTCCGATCTTTGAGTGGTATACCTTTTTAGACTCGTTAAGATCAGAATTATAGATTGCCATTTAAAAATGGCCATGCCAGCAAATTTCATTTTTTGCCAAAAATGACCATGATCCGACATCAAATACCCGAGTTATGAGCATTCAAAGATGACCATGTAATATTTTCAGCATTAACAAAAAAATAAGATTTTTGGAGCTTCATAACTTGCATATCTCGGCCAAAATAAGTCCGATCTTTGAGTGGTATACCTTTTTAGACTCGTTAAGATCAGAATTATAGATTGCCATTTAAAAATGGCCATGCCAGCAAATTTCATTTTTTGCCAAAAATGACCATGATCCGACATCAAATACCCGAGTTATGAGCATTCAAAGATGACCATGTAATATTTTCAGCATTAACAAAAAAATAAGATTTTTGGAGCTTCATAACTTGCATATCTCGGCCAAAATAAGTCCGATCTTTGAGTGGTATACCTTTTTAGACTCGTTAAGATCAGAATTATAGATTGCCATTTAAAAATGGCCATGCCAGCAAATTTCATTTTTTGCCAAAAATGACCATGATCCGACATCAAATACCCGAGTTATGAGCATTCAAAGATGACCATGTAATATTTTCAGCATTAACAAAAAAATAAGATTTTTGGAGCTTCATAACTTGCATATCTCGGCCAAAATAAGTCCGATCTTTGAGTGGTATACCTTTTTAGACTCGTTAAGATCAGAATTATAGATTGCCATTTAAAAATGGCCATGCCAGCAAATTTCATTTTTTGCCAAAAATGACCATGATCCGACATCAAATACCCGAGTTATGAGCATTCAAAGATGACCATGTAATATTTTCAGCATTAACAAAAAAATAAGATTTTTGGAGCTTCATAACTTGCATATCTCGGCCAAAATAAGTCCGATCTTTGAGTGGTATACCTTTTTAGACTCGTTAAGATCAGAATTATAGATTGCCATTTAAAAATGGCCATGCCAGCAAATTTCATTTTTTGCCAAAAATGACCATGATCCGACATCAAATACCCGAGTTATGAGCATTCAAAGATGACCATGTAATATTTTCAGCATTAACAAAAAAATAAGATTTTTGGAGCTTCATAACTTGCATATCTCGGCCAAAATAAGTCCGATCTTTGAGTGGTATACCTTTTTAGACTCGTTAAGATCAGAATTATAGATTGCCATTTAAAAATGGCCATGCCAGCAAATTTCATTTTTTGCCAAAAATGACCATGATCCGACATCAAATACCCGAGTTATGAGCATTCAAAGATGACCATGTAATATTTTCAGCATTAACAAAAAAATAAGATTTTTGGAGCTTCATAACTTGCATATCTCGGCCAAAATAAGTCCGATCTTTGAGTGGTATACCTTTTTAGACTCGTTAAGATCAGAATTATAGATTGCCATTTAAAAATGGCCATGCCAGCAAATTTCATTTTTTGCCAAAAATGACCATGATCCGACATCAAATACCCGAGTTATGAGCATTCAAAGATGACCATGTAATATTTTCAGCATTAACAAAAAAATAAGATTTTTGGAGCTTCATAACTTGCATATCTCGGCCAAAATAAGTCCGATCTTTGAGTGGTATACCTTTTTAGACTCGTTAAGATCAGAATTATAGATTGCCATTTAAAAATGGCCATGCCAGCAAATTTCATTTTTTGCCAAAAATGACCATGATCCGACATCAAATACCCGAGTTATGAGCATTCAAAGATGACCATGTAATATTTTCAGCATTAACAAAAAAATAAGATTTTTGGAGCTTCATAACTTGCATATCTCGGCCAAAATAAGTCCGATCTTTGAGTGGTATACCTTTTTAGACTCGTTAAGATCAGAATTATAGATTGCCATTTAAAAATGGCCATGCCAGCAAATTTCATTTTTTGCCAAAAATGACCATGATCCGACATCAAATACCCGAGTTATGAGCATTCAAAGATGACCATGTAATATTTTCAGCATTAACAAAAAAATAAGATTTTTGGAGCTTCATAACTTGCATATCTCGGCCAAAATAAGTCCGATCTTTGAGTGGTATACCTTTTTAGACTCGTTAAGATCAGAATTATAGATTGCCATTTAAAAATGGCCATGCCAGCAAATTTCATTTTTTGCCAAAAATGACCATGATCCGACATCAAATACCCGAGTTATGAGCATTCAAAGATGACCATGTAATATTTTCAGCATTAACAAAAAAATAAGATTTTTGGAGCTTCATAACTTGCATATCTCGGCCAAAATAAGTCCGATCTTTGAGTGGTATACCTTTTTAGACTCGTTAAGATCAGAATTATAGATTGCCATTTAAAAATGGCCATGCCAGCAAATTTCATTTTTTGCCAAAAATGACCATGATCCGACATCAAATACCCGAGTTATGAGCATTCAAAGATGACCATGTAATATTTTCAGCATTAACAAAAAAATAAGATTTTTGGAGCTTCATAACTTGCATATCTCGGCCAAAATAAGTCCGATCTTTGAGTGGTATACCTTTTTAGACTCGTTAAGATCAGAATTATAGATTGCCATTTAAAAATGGCCATGCCAGCAAATTTCATTTTTTGCCAAAAATGACCATGATCCGACATCAAATACCCGAGTTATGAGCATTCAAAGATGACCATGTAATATTTTCAGCATTAACAAAAAAATAAGATTTTTGGAGCTTCATAACTTGCATATCTCGGCCAAAATAAGTCCGATCTTTGAGTGGTATACCTTTTTAGACTCGTTAAGATCAGAATTATAGATTGCCATTTAAAAATGGCCATGCCAGCAAATTTCATTTTTTGCCAAAAATGACCATGATCCGACATCAAATACCCGAGTTATGAGCATTCAAAGATGACCATGTAATATTTTCAGCATTAACAAAAAAATAAGATTTTTGGAGCTTCATAACTTGCATATCTCGGCCAAAATAAGTCCGATCTTTGAGTGGTATACCTTTTTAGACTCGTTAAGATCAGAATTATAGATTGCCATTTAAAAATTTCCATGCCAGAAAATTTAACTTTTTGCCAAAAATGACCATGATCCGACATCAAATACCCGAGTTATGAGCATTCAAAGATGACCATGTAATATTTTCAGCATTAACAAAAAAATAAGATTTTTGGAGCTTCATAACTTGCATATCTCGGCCAAAATAAGTCCGATCTTTGAGTGGTATACCTTTTTAGACTCGTTAAGATCAGAATTATAGATTGCCATTTAAAAATGGCCATGCCAGCAAATTTCATTTTTTGCCAAAAATGACCATGATCCGACATCAAATACCCGAGTTATGAGCATTCAAAAATAACCATGTAATATTTTCAGCATTAACAAAAAAATTCGATTTTTGGAGCTTCATAACTTGCATATCTCGTCCAAAATAAGTCCGATCTTTGAGTGGTATACCTTTTTAGAGACGTTAAGATCAGAAATATAGATTGCCATTCAAAAATGGCCATGCCACAAAATTTAATTTTTTGCCAAAAATGACCATGATCCGACATCAAATACCCGAGTTATGAGCATTCAAAGATGACCATGTAATATTTTCAGCATTAACAAAAAAATAAGATTTTTGGAGCTTCATAACTTGCATATCTCGGCCAAAATAAGTCCGATCTTTGAGTGGTATACCTTTTTAGACTCGTTAAGATCAGAATTATAGATTGCCATTTAAAAATAGCCATGAGAGAAAATTTAATTTTTTGCCAAAAAGGACCATGATCCGACATCAAATACCCGAGTTATGAGCATTCAAAGATGACCATGTAATATTTTCAGCATTAACAAAAAAATAAGATTTTTGGAGCTTCATAACTTGCATATCTCGGCCAAAATAAGTCCGATCTTTGAGTGGTATACCTTTTTAGACTCGTTAAGATCAGAATTATAGATTGCCATTTAAAAATGGCCATGCCAGCAAATTTCATTTTTTGCCAAAAATGACCATGATCCGACATCAAATACCCGAGTTATGAGCATTCAAAGATGACCATGTAATATTTTCAGCATTAACAAAAAAATAAGATTTTTGGAGCTTCATAACTTGCATATCTCGGCCAAAATAAGTCCGATCTTTGAGTGGTATACCTTTTTAGACTCGTTAAGATCAGAATTATAGATTGCCATTTAAAAATGGCCATGCCAGCAAATTTCATTTTTTGCCAAAAATGACCATGATCCGACATCAAATACCCGAGTTATGAGCATTCAAAGATGACCATGTAATATTTTCAGCATTAACAAAAAAATAAGATTTTTGGAGCTTCATAACTTGCATATCTCGGCCAAAATAAGTCCGATCTTTGAGTGGTATACCTTTTTAGACTCGTTAAGATCAGAATTATAGATTGCCATTTAAAA